>JAJLZR010000075.1:0-35159 GCA_030572315.1 [Candida] glucosophila | reverse complement strand
GTCGGTTGAAAAAAAAAAAAAAAAGAAAAAAAACGGCGGCGATAACGATTGACACTTGTTGGTTTTAAGTATCAGGGTATTGAAACGTGAAAAAACAGTGCCAAAGGTCTTTAGGTCTTTAGTACTAGAAGAATAGTATATTACAAGGTAAATCTGTCGTAATAATATTCGAGATACATTACCATAGAATAGAGTTATAAATCAACAGTAACACAAAAGCACAAGCACAAATATTAAAGGAGGAGGAACTTGAGCATTTAGAGTATGAGCGGCAATGTTCCAGTTCAGGCAGCAGCAAATGCCAGTGTGAGTAAACCAATAAATGGAAACATAGTCGCAGCGCCTCAAGGGGTGGCCCCGGTTAATGGAGTTGTTGGAGTGTTGTCAGAAACGTTGGCAGGAACGTGGATGGCGGTGGGGTCGCTTGCAGAAAGTATGGGGGATACAGAAAAAGCACTCGGAGCTTACGATGCAGCGTTGCGACATTGGCCTAATAATCCGGAGCTATTGACCAAATTGGCGAGTATATACCGGTCGAAGGATGTTTTTTATAAAGCGGCGGAACTTTACGAACAAGAGTTGAGATTCCAACCGGAAAACGGGGAGACCTGGGGCCTTTTGGGCCATTGTTATTTGATGCTTGATGACTTACAAAGAGCCTATGCAGCTTACCAGCGAGCGTTGTATTATTTAGAGAATCCAGATGTGCCGAGACTCTGGCACGGAATTGGTATTCTCTACGACAGATACGGGTCGCTTGAATATGCAGAGGAAGCATTTGTGCGAGTGTTAGAACTCGATCCTCATTTTGAAAAAGCAAATGAGATTTATTTTAGGTTGGGGATCATTTTCAAGCATCAGGGCAAATTGCAATCAGCCTTGGAATGCTTCCAGTATATTTTGGGCAATCCTCCTCATCCCTTGACACAGCCGGATATTTGGTTTCAGATAGGATCAGTATTGGAACAACAAAAAGACTGGAATGGGGCAAAAGAAGCGTACGAAAAAGTACTACAAGTTAACCCTGAACACGCAAAAGTGCTTCAGCAGTTGGGTTGTTTGTACTCTCAAGCGGAGACATCTACACAACAGGGCCAATCGTCACCCCAACAGAATCCTTCTTTCCAGCATTTGAATATTGCCATGAAGTATCTTAGACTGGCTATAGAGATTGAACCAGGAGATGCACACTCTTGGTATTACCTTGGCCGAGTACACATGATTAGGGGTGATTTCAATGCTGCCTATGAAAGCTTCCAACAAGCTGTTAACAGAGACTCTAGAAACCCAACTTTCTGGTGTTCTATAGGAGTGTTGTATTATCAGATTGCGCAGTATCGTGATGCCTTAGACGCTTACACGAGAGCTATAAGATTAAATCCTTATATAAGTGAGGTTTGGTACGATTTGGGAACCTTATATGAGACATGTAACAATCAAATCAGTGATGCATTGGATGCTTATCGCCAAGCTGAGCGTTTGGACCCTACAAACCCTCATATAAAGGCACGATTAGAACAATTGATGCATCCTCAAAATGACGGAGTGGCTGTCGCACAACAACAGCCGGTTAACGAACAGCCAAGAATTCCACCAACTATGACTGTCGTGAGTCCAATGCAGCATCAAGCTCATCCTGCTCGTCCCGAAATCATCTTGCCTCAACCACCACCAGGTGTTCAAGCACAACATGTCCCTAATTACTCGTTGTCTCAACCAATTAATCAACCAGGTATTATTAAGCAGCCTCAGGTGTTTACAGACCAGCAGCAATTTATTCATCTGCAAGCGCACCCTCAAGCGCACCCTCAGCCCCAAGCTCCTCCTAGAGCACAACCTCAACCACAAGGGCAGACTCAAGCTCCATTGCATGCACAGCCACAAGTACACCCACAACCTCAAATACAAACACAACCACAAGTACCTGCGCAACCTCAAATACAAACGCAACCACAAGTGCAAGGGCAACCACAAGTGCAAGGGCAACCACAAGTGCAAGGGCAACCACAAGTGCAAGGACAACCGCAAATACAAGGACAACCACAAGTGCACCATCAAGCAAAGCCCCAGCCACAGGCTCCACCTCGACAACAAGTACATTCTACAAGTAATGGACAGGCTTCGCTGCACATTTCGCTGGCGACGGGTCCACCTCATGTACCTCAACAGCAATTCCAACAGGTTCCCTTACAGGCACAGGAGCCCTTTTTAAAACAATCCCCCGTTCAAGTCCAAACGGTACACTCACCCACACCAAGTTCGGTCCCTCAGGGACATCCAAGCAATTCAACTTCAAAGCCTTCCTCCATTTCAAAGGGTCACCAACAAGTAACAAATTCTGCAGACCAAACCATTCCAACACCGCCATCAAACCTGGAGTCTTCACCTACTCCTGTCAAGGCGCCAGAAACTAAGGAAAAAACTTCCTCACCAAATCCCCCTAGTCAAGAAAAAGAAAGTGGTAATTTGGATAGTGTCGAAGGGAAGAAAAATGAACGGATTTCCACACGAGAAGCATCCAATGATAAGGAGGTTGATCGAGATACTGCTGAACAAAGGAAAGAGGAAACTTCAAAATCGAAGGAGCCAAGTCCGAGTGTGATAGAGAATACAGGAAAGAAACATGATTTGGAGGAAAAACTTGATAACAGACATACTAAAAAGTCTGCAAGTGGTGAAGCCAAATCTGTTCAAGATTCGAAAGAGATGAACTCTGAACAGCCAGTTGCATCGGAGCAAGACGAAGCGGCTAGGAAAGATGAGACGCCAAATCCTGAACATAAAGCGGTTGAGGCAAGTAATGATGTTAAATCAAGTGATGCGAACCAAAATACTGAAAAAAAAGATGTCTCCGGGAATGAAGAATTGGAAGAGCCACCATTGAGAAAAATAGAGGAAGACGAAAACTATGATGATGACTAAGGATTTTTCTAGATCATTGACTATTCTTTTGGACACTTGTATGTATTTACATAAATAGCTAGGCTCATAATTTTAGTATGTAACTTTAAATTTACGGAAAATTACCAGGAATGTTGGAGGGAACTTCTTCGACCCGTACGGTATGACTATTCTCATCGTTTCTTTCGTCTTCGACGCTAAGAACGGCCATTTGTGAAACCTGCTTAGCTTTTTTATAACTGAGAAATAAGTTGATGCAATCTTTAGCAAAAACTACAATCAACATGCCCATCATATTAAAAATTAACTTTTTTTGACTGTCATTAGCAGACCCCCCCGCGGATTTAAAAAGTAAGTTCGCAACTTTGGAACTTAAAAACGGCCACATAAAGGTGGTCAATAATCTCATGATACTCGATTTGTAAAGAAACGTAACGGAATAATCATTTCGAAAGCACGCTTTTGTTTCACGGAGCCATAAAAGAAATCGGAGCTTCATATATTTCTTGATTGCCCCCTTTTCTTTGAGACGATGAAAGATAGCCACGTACTGACTACATAATTTACCAATCTTGTCTGAAAAACCTGCCAGAGAAGCCTCGTACTCTTTATTCATTTCCTGTTTGACCGACCGTCTTGTATTTTTGACCCACATCTTCAAATCACCAAGCTCGATATTCGTCCGTTCCAAAGAGTCCAAATCTTTTGGTGACAAATTATTCGCTATTTCTCGTGGCCTCAAGCTTTTCACGTTTAGGAAATGCAACTTGTTCAAAGTCAAGTGGAAAAATAAATCATATGCCCATCTCAAGGGTATCAGCATAGCTATTATGTTATTATAACTCGACAAATCTAACCCCCTCAAGAGATTATACGTACTTCTAGATGCCTGTCTAGGATCAGTCAAGATCAATCTCGCCAGTTCACTGAAATTGCGTGTTATCCCCTTAACTAACTGATGCTCACCTAAAGAAGATATATATCCGTTTATCATGAATTCAGTGATCCAATCATGGAAAGACACTTTTTTTCTGTCTCCGAATAGACAAGAAATGAAAGATGATGATCTCATGCGATATAACACTATTGGAAAAATGGGAACACGTGAAAACTTAAAAGGATCTATTAAGTCCTCCGACAAGGCCAGCTCTAGACTATCTACCTCCTTATTAGCACTACCAAGAAGAAACTGAGAAATATAGCTTAAAGAATTTTTAGATCGAGTAGTTTTCTTACTGAGCAATTTTAAAAATATTGGACCTGGGAGTAAAGTGTCCATCATCCTAAGACCACAGGACGTCAATCCAACATAACTCATGGAAAGTATTCCGGTAAACACAGAGGCCACTCCAAACATGATTCCTCCATATTGTACTCCTCTGGTGACAGTCATTCTCATGACCGAAAGCAAGGTTAGAAAGGAAGACTTTCTGATACTGAAAATAATCTCCAGTTTGCACTGTGGACAAGGAGTCAGAAGAAGCAATAATTGACTTGTTTCCACGCTTCTTCCTTCTGTTAAGCCTTGGTCAGTATAATCGTTACCTGGCCATATTTGTGAGGCCATGTTATTTATCCAAGAATTGATCAGTTGCGAAGAAATATGAATATGCACTCTGTAGTTATCTGGTGCTTGTCCTATCCCATATTCGCCTCCATCCTGCAAGTCTCTTCTGCGTGAGTCATCTGAAAGTGACAGGCTGTCAAGTTCATGTATTCTATCAACTGGTAAAGAATTAATCCAATCTATCAAGCATTTTCTATGTGTAGTTATTGAGCAAGTACGACAAGGGTAAATTAAATCCTGAGCATCTTCAACTCGACCAAAAGGCGGAATATCAGTATCCCCTCCAAGACAAAAGCTACACGTAACTCCCTCCATTGTAATTTTTCTCAGCTATTACTATTTTCACTGACGGTAGCAATACATACGTACATGTACAACTGTTGAGCTCCTGTGCACTATAGAAAGGACTTAAAAAAAAAAAAAAAAAAAAAAAAAAAAAGAGAGAGAAAAGGGCTCCTTTTCTATTTCTCTGAACAGAGAGGTCCTTACTTACTTTGTGACTTTAAAGGTGACGTTATTATTGCTTAGAGCACCCTCTATCAAAAATATCTAAAGAGATCGTGCTACCTCTAAACCCATTGCAAAATTATATAAACGAGAATCGATCACAGCACCTCCTTGTGCTAACTTATGCAAGTGCTCTAACAAGCCTTGCAAGGGAACACTAAAAGTAGTAATAAACTCACCTTCATCCAATTCGGCGATAGGATTTTTATTTTGGGGATCATTTAAATCGACGTCGACAATAGCGAGGGCCATTGTTGCATTGCTCATACCGGGATCATTTGCCAAGACTCCATAGGTTGCAGACAGTTTATTAAATGTGCCTTTGTAGCCTGTTTCTTCCTTAAGTTCTCTTACAGCAGTAACTTCCAATTTTTCGTTGGGATCAATCAAGCCAGCAGGAAAATCGATCACCTTTCTACCAAGGGGTGGACGGAATTGTTCAGTAAGCACAACTTCTTTGGGCTTACTAGGACGGTTCAATACTGCCACAATTCCCACTGCATCGATCTCAGTATCCGGGGAACGGGTAGTTCGCACGGCCATTTCCCAAGCTCTTTCATTACCGGTTGGGTCTCTGTAATTGATTTTACGAAGTTGGATCCAACGCCCATTTTCAAGAGGCCCTGTTGATAAGACTTTAGGTTGCTCCTCTAATCCTTTTGCACCTGTAGACATTACTCTTGTACTATTATTTATTTTGCCACTAGTTCCTACAAAGCAATATCGGGATAATTGAGTAGCGAAATTTAATGTTGCACATAGTTTTGTTGCACGATTAAGAAATCCACTTGATAACATTAGACTAGCTTTTCAGTACTTTTAGTCACTACTACAAAAAGATAGTAACAAACTTCTTAGCTTGTAGTAGATTGGACTATATTTCTTAACAAAAAAAATTCAACTAGTTATCGATAGCAACTGTCTAATATGGCACAACAAGAAGTGCTCGACGAGATAAAGTCGAAAATTCAAGAACATCTTGTTTCATCCGGTAACTACGACATAATCAATAAGCAACTTAAGCTTCTGCTTTACGAATCAGGTTGGATAGACCAAGTTCGCCAGTTGGCAGTGTCTGCGATTCAAGAAAGTCTGAATAAAGGTCAACAGTTAAATTTCGAAAACCTTTATGCACACGTCAAACCAAAAGCAGAGGAAATTGTACCAGAAGAAGTAAGGAAAGACACCCTTGAAAGATTGAGGGTTTATTTGGAGGATATTATTCAGTGATTACGTGCAGAATCGTTTGATTAACGAACAGGTAGAGGATGCCTTACCTGTTGATATACGCTTTACATGGTCCCTGTGTGTTCGGTAATCTTTCCATCTTGTTATGGAATTGATAGAACGAGACAGATAATCGACAGAGCTCTTTAGCTTAGTTAAGAGAAAGTGGACAGTTAAATATGATTTAAAGTTACATGCAACAGTATCTCTATAGCATAGGATCTATTTATGACTAAAGAAATAGATAGGTATATTTTAATAGAAGAGAGGAAGCTATTGTTGGATAAGAGAGTTAAGTAGTTGGTGCTCATAATTAAATCATTGCGTATCCAACACGATGACCTGATTATTTGGGGTGGCCATTGTCTCTGGTAGTGTTAGTGGTGATCATGATATGTCGCAGGTTGTGTCGGAGAAAATGTCGTGCCCAATCACGAGGAATATTTTATTGCTGATACTAGAAAATATTTAAAAAGTATCAAAGAAAAACTGGTTTTCTTATCGACACGGAATCGACATAATATGAACTCGTTGGTAAGAAGAATAGCGATAGGTGCTGGTAGACAGCCTAGTCTCAGATTAGCACCTTTCCAGTCCACGAGATTGGTGTCTACTAAGGATGTTACCCCCCAACAGTTGCCTACTGACAAACCTTTGTCATCGGAACAAAGACCATCTTCAACAGTGGACTACGCTTTGACATCGCTTGATGCGATTGCAAACTGGGCGAGAAAGTCCTCGTTTTGGCCGGTTACTTTTGGTTTAGCATGTTGTGCCATAGAGATGATGCATGTGTCTACCCCCAGATACGATCAGGATAGACTAGGCATTATTTTCAGAGCTTCTCCTCGTCAGTCAGATGTCATGATAGTTGCTGGAACCGTTACAAACAAGATGGCTCCTCCTTTGAGACAGGTCTATGATCAAATGGCTGATCCTAAGTGGGTCATTTCTATGGGTTCCTGTGCTAATGGTGGCGGTTACTATCACTACTCCTACTCTGTGGTAAGGGGCTGTGATAGAGTCATACCGGTTGATGTATACGTTCCTGGATGTCCTCCAACATCTGAGGCTTTGATGTATGGAATATTCCAGTTGCAAAAGAAAATGATGAAGGATAAGGTTACCAGATTGTGGTACAGAAACTAAGCTATTTATTATTGCCTTTTTTTTGTCTTCATATATAGTCATACATCACTGTTATTTTATATCAACATTCCTCTAATGCATTTATCTATATAGTTAAAAAATTTTGACTAATGATGTTGTCTAACGCTACTCTAGTGATATCTTTAAACTCGTTAGCTCCTATTGCTGTAGCTAGGAGTTAACCTGCTCGCGTGATCGAGCACCTGACGTAATACACGTGATGTCCTTATCGATCACACCTTTACCACATCTCGCTTTTTTCTTCCCGTTCGCAGCGGAAACCACAGACTAGTCTCATTTTGCTCCCTCATGAAAGCGCGCAATATGATTGGATGAAAATACCTTTTTTTTACTGAGTCTTTTTTTCCCCTCGATTGCCCTACATTATGCCTGTATTAAAATTATTAGCACGTTATTGCCACTTAAAAAAAAAAAATTGTGGACTGGGCATTTCTCTCATCCCTGAAACATAAAATAACAATTTTAATTAATTAATTAATTAAATAAATAAGTTCTTTTTTTTTTAGTTATACTAGAAATAAAATAGATAACTTTTGATATGGCAAGAACAAAGCAGACAGCAAGAAAGTCGACCGGTGGTAAGGCACCAAGAAAGCAGTTAGCTTCTAAGGCAGCTAGAAAGTCAGCTCCAGTCAGTGGAGGTGTTAAGAAACCACACAGATATAAGCCAGGTACCGTGGCTTTGAGAGAAATTAGAAGATTTCAAAAGTCTACCGAGCTATTGATTAGAAAGTTGCCTTTCCAAAGATTAGTCAGAGAAATCGCTCAAGACTTTAAATCGGACTTGAGATTCCAGTCTTCTGCCATTGGGGCTTTGCAAGAAGCAGTGGAAGCTTACTTAGTTTCATTGTTTGAGGATACCAACTTGTGTGCTATCCATGCAAAGAGAGTGACTATTCAGAAGAAGGACATCCAGTTGGCTAGAAGATTAAGAGGTGAAAGAGCTTAGGTTAGGATTAACAGTGTGTGCGGTACAAATTATTTGGATGTATTTGTGGCTGTATTGGGTAAATGCGAAGTGTATATGTTTTATTGTGTAGGAATATATTATATGCCTAATACAATATCTTGCGGTAAGGTTGTATATTAGAGTAGACCATTTTCTTTTTTTCTCTTATATTTTTGGTTTTAGCATGTTCTAGTAGGAATATCGACATAGAAGTATTAAGATACGGAACTACTAAGACAAAGTACTAGGAATTAGAATTTGAAAGGAAAAAAAAAAAAAAAAAAACTAGTCAGTCTTATTTTCTTCTTGGACAGCAGCGGACTTGTAAATATCATGCCTCGAGAGATGATTTGGTGAAGATTCCTTAGAATAGACGTCTTTTACAGCGGGAGTCTCATTAGAGGACTCTAACTTAACATTGCTGGTGGCTGTTGGTATTTCGTCTTTTTTGAGATTCAAGTCTGCCATTGAATCAACTAAGGAAGTATCATCATGAACAAGTGGTTGTGAGTAGAATTCAGAAGATTTATCACTGACTTTTAAGAAATTCAATGATCTTCCTTCATCTTTGCTAGCATTTTTACCGCCAGGGGTGTGTGCTATGTCATTAGTCTTCCTTTCAGAATTAGAGGCATCCAAAGAAGAGCGCCAGGCTAGAGGAGTCTGGTCCTGCATAAAGGGATCACCTGGTCTGATCTCTTTGGGCAACGCCCTGGTTTGACTTTGTTGGGAGCCTTGAGGAAGGACATAAGGTCTGGCAGCCTGATTCATACCAAGGGAGAGCGCAGCGGCAGCTTGATATTGTGCCACTTGGTTGAGGTGTTGTTGCCGTTGCTGAAATCTTTTATTTCTTAATGATATTCGACCCCAACCTAGTCTAATCCTATTACCGCCAACTATGAAACCTTGCATCGAAGAGATAGCTTCTTCTGCCTCTTCCCTTGTGTTATACTTGACAAATCCTGAATTCTTTCCGGGAGGTAGTTTGATTTGTTGGATAGTTCCAAAGGGACTAAACAAAGTAAATAAAGCTCTTTCGGTAACGTCGTTTGATAATCCTCCAACAAACACAGTGGTGTTATTTGTATTCAAATGCGACTGATGCAGGGTATTAGCAAAATCCCTGTTTTCGGACCCAGGGAAACCTGTGTATGGCAGTCCCATGGGTTGGTAAAAGCCACCTGTGGGTGCAAGGCCCATACCTGTGCTTTCCTGAAGAGGCATGCTGTGTCCGATCATTGGGTGGGGTTGAATATGGGAAAGAGGAGAGGCTTGGGGAATAGTGGGATCCCCATAGAAACCATACGGCAGTGGACTTCCCATTGGAACTGAGCTACCTCCTGTAAACATAGGGTTAGTGCCTGGTTCGAAATATTCGCTAGGTGAATTTTTCGCTAAACGCAAGCTAGGCTCGCTATTGCGAGGGGTCGCTAGCGCCACCCTAAGTGGTCTTCCACCAAGCCAAGCACCGTTCATTTCCACGACAGCACGTTGTCTTTCAATATCATTAGTGAATCTAACGAAACCAAAGCACCTTGACTTGCCGGTGACGGGATCTGTAAGTACCCTTACAGTCTTGACTGAATCAGGAAATTTCTTTTGGAAAAAAGCAAGCAAATGGGCTTCAGTAGTAGACGCAGAAAGATCACCAACAAATAGGGAATACTCAGGTGTCTGGACGAGAGGTGAATCCAAAGTCGCCATATTAGCCCAATTAAGGCGAAAATACTTCTTCTGATTGTTTTGTAAATTGGGGAAATGTTTCTGTGATGGTATGGCAACGTCAGGGAGAAGTTGTCCATTTAAAGTCAAAGCTTCTTGAGCGTCTTCATATGACTCAAACTCAAGGAAACAATATCCTGAATGCGAAAGCGCCAGAAAGGGAGAGTCTAATTTAAAGTTTTTAGGTCTTATAATTTTTACCCTAATCTTTTTACCAAGTATCTGCCACCAGATGCGAGCTATATTTTCTTCATCTAACCAAGGATCCAAGTCCCCCATCCATAAAGTACGTGGCTTTTCTTGAGAAGTATTCGCCGTCAGCCCATCCGAACTCGACGCAGCATTCGACTGCTGTGTCGAAATCGGTGGTTTAGGTACAGTGTAATTTGCTAATATCTCTTGCTCCTTCTGATGTTGTTGACTTGCCGTACTTGAAGACATTTTGTTGAAATTTGGAGAAACGGCCGCATCTGGAAGAGTATGTATCGTAGATTCAGTAAACGTGGGTGATTCTTTCAATTCAGCCTGAGATGGTAGGATATCTGGTGGCTTTTGTATATACTCGATCGAGTCCTTATAAGACATCTTGTTTAATAGAAATGCAAATCAATTAATAAAAAAACAAAAGTGCACAATAGTGTTCAAGAATATACTCTTTTTGATATCAATCTCCCAGTGTAAGAAGACAGATATCTGAATCGATATATTAAGCTCCGTATCAATCGAATTAAAATAATGACACTAATCAACCTGACATTAGAAATAATAGTATGCTGCTTCTTCAAAGCAGGGGGACTAAAAGAAGTATCCACGAAGTACCAAGTTAGAGTACCGGTATTTTAGCCTTACTCTTAAGATATACAATCGTACTAATGCGATGGCGTACCGTAGTTGCAATAATACATCAGCGATATGAAACTAAACCGCAAGTTTCAAGTTTACAGTTTAGATTATATACTGCATACTAAAATGCATAAATCAAATCAAAACAAACCTAGGCGGCTAACTAGTCGATGCTTACAAAATTTCTGACGACCACAATTGAAGAAGTCTATACATCATGAAACCCATGGTTCCTAGTGGAACTATGGAAGACCATATGGCTGAGGGAGGACAGAAATCTATTAGACGCACAGAACCCAATAATCCCATGCAAAATGCAAGTTCCATTTTGATTTCCATGGATGATTCCTTGGTAAAAGAGAAAACTAAAAATCACAGTGAAAACGATATTTCTCTGCATTTTATTAACAAAAGCTTATTGGGAGAAATCAATAAGGTTGATGAGAAAGTTGCCGCTTATAACAGTCTAAATAAGAAGAAATGGACGACAGCTAATGCAACACAAGATGAAAAACCACAGCATGTAAAGCGAGACGACAAGGAAAACAATTTCAACCATGCGTTCGATAAGTCAAAGAAAGGTCAGGATCAATACTATAAGAAGTTAAGGTACCTTCCTAACAACGGATTTGGACATTATGGATCTTCCATTAAGGCTCCTGTAGACTCACCACTTTCAATTCCAAATACTTTTAAACATAAATCCCATCCAAATGCAAAGACGAAAAATCAAATCGGGTTGGGCAGCATTGAAGGAAGTCTTGAAGAGGCAAACAGTCTTGACCATAGCAGCGGTAGCAAAGACAAAACAGGGCAAGATTCAAATAATATTCATGGTGAAGACAACTTAAAATATGCCAACAATTCCAATGATGGCCACAGTTGGCTAGGAAATCTCTCCAGGGACAAGGAAAACCGGACAACGAGCCAAATCAGGGGCGAGGTATCTGGTGAAATATTCAATTCTACCCCTGAGTGGATGCCAGTGGAATTGACGGAGAAGTGGCTCGATAGCCAGCCAAAGGAAGAGTTAAAAATAAACGAAATGATGAACTCGGAATTGGGATCATCTGTTAGAATTAGGAAGTCTGGAAAGCCAGGTAAGGAGGATTTAAATTATTCTTCAGGTAAAACAATAGTTTATAAACCAGAGAGGGAAGCCACGACCCCAGAATGGAAAAAGGTAGCAAGAGAATTTCAAAAAAATAGAGATCCTGAGGCGAAATTGAAAAACATCTTTATATCTTCTAATCAGAATACCGGAAAAGATACAGCGAAAAGCGGTTCCTCTAGAAGGACTCTAGAAATTCTGGGTAATGAAAGAGATCGCCATCTTGATCAAACTAATTCAGCTTCGTCTACTTTTTCAACACCAATGATGTCTGCCAATGCTAAAAATGTAATATCGTCGCCAATTTCCAAGGTTAAACTTAGTCAATTGGAGAACCTATTGAATCAAGAAGGTAGAGACAAGCCAGATGATTATTTGTTTAAGATTCCCAATCCAGAATCACCATTGAAGCTTTTCGGAGATAGTTATAATACTTTCACAAAGGGAAAATTAACAGATTTATTACAAAAGATCAATAGCCGTGCGCCTACGCAAGAGAGAAACGATACAGAAGTAGATGTTTCTGAGGAGGAGAACTATCACTATGAAGAAGAGCCAAACAATGACGAGTTCAATTATGTTCCTAAGCTAAACATAAAGGATTTCACAAAGTCTGGGGCCTACACAGAGGAAAACTTTATGGAAAATGCCAATAATATCTTTAATAATTTACAGAAGCGAGGCTTCAATCGGAGTATTTATAAATCGAAGAGTGAGGATTTTCCGAATAAAATGCAACTCGACCATACCACCACAACATCTACTCCCAAGAACGCGGATGTCAAAACCAATGTTGCAGGCTCTAATCAAGAAAACGAGGGTTTGTCCTTCACAGTGGACTCAGAAGATGACGAAATAGAAGCTTCAGACTTAACGAACAGTAGTGAGGATACGTCACGGAACGAGAATATGTCGCTGAGAGACTCTCGTGCTGCAGGTAAACCTTATGATGATCACGAAGCGGAAAATTTTCCGCGGTCCGTATTGCGAGCTGAAAAGAATCATGATGATAGTTCCCAGTTTCCAGGTACTAGCTCATATACATACGATGAGGAAACTAAACACCATGACACTTTGAAAGCAGAGAATGATACTAAAGTCTCTCCCTCCGGTGAGACGTCTAACCAATCTAGCCTCCGCAATATGAATTCCCGAATCAAGAGGTTAGAAGCAAAACTTGAAAGTATTAAGATAGATAGCACAGACGGAAAAGTCAAGCAACTTTTGGCAGAAAATATGGAGTTAAAAAAGGTTCTATCGGAGAGGTTAGAGAACAACACTCTTACGGAGGTCGATGAAACTGCACCGGAAAAAAATGTTTCTGACAATGCGGACAAGTTCATCAAATGGAAGAGGGCATCTCAACTAAGGTTACCTAAAGGCCAAATTCATGTTGCGCCTAAGCAGCATCCGTCTTCTGTACTCAAAGGAAATGTGGGGCCGGAGAATGCATTCCCTTTAATTTACGATAATATGATTTTTGATTCGCAAAGGCAGAAATGGGTTACTAACAGGGAGGATCAAGAATACAGTGACGATTTAGGTTCCATTGAGGACTTGGAAGTTACTTCGAAGCATAGTAACGAAGGGGTGAAAGATTCTGACAATGAAATGAATGAATCTCTTAGAAACGAGAAAGACAACAAGTTAGAAGGACGAAGTAATGATGATACCATTGATTTGTATCATGGTGAAATACTGAAGCAATCAGCCGGCGAAGATGTTACGCATGTGTCTCAGCTTGACAACATAAGCTTCACACAAACAGAGAAGCAAATCGTTTCTATCCTAACCGATCTTCTTTCAATTAGGGAAAATGACAACGACTGGGAAGATCGTACGGAGGTAAGTTTGGCGAACTCGAAGTTGGCCAGTATTAAAAACCTTGATAAATATCTCCCCAAGTTAAGACACGTTGATCTTTCTTGCAATGAGATCAAATTTTTAACTGGTCTTCCTTACAATGTCCTCACTTTAAATGTGTCCGAAAATGCTGTCGATAATATGACACTGTTCAGAGAATATAAGGATTTACAATACCTTAACCTTGCATCTAATAAAATGACGCACTTACTGTCATTGCAAGCGAATATACGTCTAGGTACACTTATAGCCTCCAATAATCAGATAGTATCTGTTGAAGGAGTTCACTATCTTGAAAACTTGACTAAATTGCATTTAGACCAAAATAATTTAAAAGGTGAACTAGATCTTAAAATTTTTAATTTTCGAAACTTACAGGAACTTGACGTCTCAGAAAATAACATAAAATCAATTATTAATATTGAATATTTGCCTCAGTTGAGGATTTTAAATGCAAACGAAAACCACCTTAGTTTGATTAATTGCAACACAAAGCACACTCTATTGAAAAAGTTATTGCTTAAGGCTAATAACTTGCTGCATATCGAATTTGAGATGTTCCCTCATTTGAAGTGTTTAAGGATCGACGGGAACAAGTTCTCTAATCTCGATTTTCGGAAACTAAAATGCTTGGACGAGTTGTCCTTCAAATGCCAATATAGCCCGCATACATGGGATGCTGTCGTAAATGTGGCGAAAGATATACAGAATCTTGACCTCTCAGGAAACACATTATATTTGTCTACAGCTTCTTTTATTGAGCCAAAAAACAAGTTTCTAAATTTGAATTGCTTAAATTTGTCAGCTATGGGTCTCAAAGAGCTACCTCCACATTTTGGGAAATATTTCCCTAATGTTCGGGATCTTAATCTCAACTTCAATAAAATTCAGTCCATGCAATCCCTCCAACTGTTAGAGAATCTTCGCAAATTGTATGTGGTTAGCAATTGCATAGTGGAAATTGGAGCTTTTGCTGAGAATTTAAGAAAAGCAAGAACATCCTTAAGAGTGCTTGACTTAAGATTAAACCCAGTGAATATAACTTTATATCCTTATGTGTTCAATGCCCATGAGTTAGACGTGGCACAGTTTCACAATTTTAGTGAGGGCGCACCTATATGTTTGGAAAATCTAGATGATATAGAGAGTTTTTCCATCCATTATCAAACACTAGCTAAGAATTCCGATGATTGGGCTCAGCGTGATGCTCAATTTCTTTCCAACTTAAAAAACCAGGAGCCTACGAAGGCCAAGCACAGGTTGATGTATGAAGGAGTTTTCGTCAACTACTTCATGAATTTAAGAAAGTTCGACGGGAACTTTATTAATAATTCGAAAAGGAAGGAACATGCCGAAAGGTTAATGGAAGATTCGACGTTGGTTTCATAAAATGTGTTTTAAGTGGCTCACACTCGTATTTAGTTGGAATGGTTGTTAACACTGCTGCATTATTATTCAGTTATTGCATTTTCTATAATGATCTTATTATATATTTCCTAAATAAGTAATCTACGAATTTAGATATTTGCTAGTGCGAGCTCAAGCAAATCAATTCCCAGCGATAGATACTCGATTCCCATTGAAATATAAAACTTGTGAAAATGAGTGGCGAGGCTTGGTATGTATGAGTATAATGAACAATGTATGCAAGGCATTTTAGAATTTCTGCTAATGTATTAGGTTATTTGTTTTTGCCTTTATTATCAATGCGGTGAACTTGTTCATTCAAGTATTTTTCACTATTATGTATTCTGACTTAGAATGCGACTACATTAATCCTATCGAGTTGTGTAACAAGCTTAATCCATGGTTCCTTCCAGAAGCAGCTATACACGGGTCATTGTCAATTTTGTTTTTGGTTAATGGATATTGGTTTGTGTTTTTGTTGAATTTACCATTGTTGGCTTTCAACGTCAACAAATTTTTGAACAAAAATCATTTGTTGGATGCAACAGAGATTTTCAGGACTTTATCTAAACACAAGAAAGAATCTTTCATTAAGCTTGGTTGCCATTTGTTGTTTTTCTTCTTTTACTTGTACAGAATGATCATGGCATTGGTAGTCGAGGAATTGTAGTCTAATTCTATCTAAAACTTAGTGAGGATCTGGTAATATACTAGATTGGTTTGATGCTCATGCAGTAATAATAGAAGATTCACTGGATTCTACGTAACTGCCATTTGCATATATGTATAAATACTTCCGCGGTAATGTTTAATATACTTTTATTTGTACAAATTGCTACAGCATAGAAATTAAAGGTGAAGGAAATCATTGTCATGAAACTTTCACGAAATCTTCTCGTCTATCTCTTGGAGGACGTCATTAACGGAACGTATTTTCTTGTAGAACTGTGATGGAGTTATCTTACTAATAGAAAGCAATTCACTTAGAACCTGTTCACTTAGGTTCATTGGCATCAGATGGTCAAGTTGATCACCCGAGGGACTATGCGTATCTCCAGAGAAAGCTTCCCGTTCTAACATATCCAACTGTTGGTTTATTTTGTTCGCATACGCGAAATCCAACTTATGTTGATGGTAATTTTGTCTGGTAAGGTTTATCTGACCGCTAATATTTGCATGGTCATCTTTTAGCTGGTATATACCGCTTCTGAGTTCCGCTTTTTTCTTCTGCATTGCATTGATTTCTTGTGTCAAGTGCCGTATCGTATCGTGAGCATCTGATATGTGTCCTAAGTAGCTTAAAAAGTATTCCCGTAGTTCTTGGTTAAGTAGATATGAACCTTGGCCTGTGACTGGTGGTTCGAAAGTTGCAACCAAATGTTTGATGACATCCAACGTATTTATCTTAGTCCTTTTATCTTGTTTCTCCCGCGAAAAAATACGTTCTATATTAATATACAAAGGCTTCGACCTTTTAGTTCCTTTCAATTCTATTAATGGCTCTGTGTGAATAGCTTTCCTTTGCGAGTTCAAATTTCCTAAATGATGTGTGAAGTATCTCTGTCCCATTCCTGCTGGTAAAATATCTGACCTTTCATTATTAATATTTCGAGGCTTCCTTATTGATCCCAAGATGCCATCTTCACCTTCATGCTTCTTTGGTCTTCCTCTCCTTCTTTCCAGTTTCACTTTGGGCCGGACATTAGTATCATTCTTCCTCGGCCTTCCTCGACCTCTTTTAACTGGTTGTTCGGAACTAGCTAATTGTTCCGTACTTGGCGATATCTCAATTTTGTTACTTCTCTTGTCTTCATTTGCAGAACCACTTTCTTCGAAATCTATGTCCAACTTGGCTGAATCATCTACAGAAAAAGAATCCTGTGGATAATCTCCATTTGACTCAGCATTGAACACCCCTAAGTCGGGAGAATCTCGTAACGCTTTTTGGGAAAGTATCGGATCAATTACAGGCGTCGAGCTTTCTCGTCGTTGATACTCTTGGTTTTTTTTTGTCAGGCTCTCAAAATCATCAGTTTCTTCTTGTTTGATTGAATCGCTAAAAAATTCCAACCCCAAAGCCTCCTCACCGCTTTGAAAGCTCGGCACGATATTAAGGTCTTCTACCTTAACATTTCTTCGCCTATATCTGTTAGTGCTCAGCTCAGGAAATAATGCACAACAAAAAACACTTGCCAATTTTAATAAGCTACTTTATACTTACGCCGTACCTCTCATTCGAGATTCCTTCTTAGCATCTCTATTTCTCAACATAGCACAATTGCATCCGCCCTACTGACTACTGATTACTTGTGTGAATAATCAAGTATTATCTATCCTTTATTATGGTGCGCGCTTCAAATGCAGCTTGGTGAATTTTTATTCAAAATAGTACTGATAAATAAGTTTGTCTCTACATCTTTAAATATAGACTCGTTAAGGGTAACTGTGTATTAATTATTCAAAAGAAACCTGGCGTCTTTCAAATATATAGTACACTACTCAGTTATCTACTTATTGTTGGGAAAAGTGCTCCAATAAGATGTTTCTCTCATCAGAGTCGCTACCCCAGTTCTTAACAACAACACATGAAGCACCGACGACCTTTCTTGCATTACCTTCTCTGTCAATTTGGCATAATCCGGCCCATTCACCCAAGAGCTTAGCATCAGAAACCTTAACCAAAGGAATCTTCTCTTCTGGCTCGTTGCACAAGGCTTCAACCAACTTGATGATAGCTTCTTCAGTAACAGAGTCACACAACACACACAATTGAGCTTCTCCTCTAGACAAAGCCTTGGTAGCCTCTCTCAAACCTCTAGATAAACCATCGTGAACCAAGGATGTTCTCAAGACAACTTTCAAGGCATCTTCGATAGAGATAGCTTCTTGGCCGTGTTGTTCAACAGGGACTTCTTCAACGACTTGTTGTTCTTCGGCAGACATTATTAATTAAAGATATTTAGACTTCTTCGACAGTTGAACTGCTCAGTGCTAAACCTAGTGAATGTTTTATGTTACCCAAAAATTTTCAGAGTATGAAAGAGCGATTAACCAAAAAAAAAAAAAAAAAAGAGTCACAGAAGGGCACGAGCCCTAAAAGGTCTAAAATAAACACCTTCTAATTAAGATATATAAAACCTCATGACTCCTAGATAAGCAACGATGTATGAGCAAAAGTGAGCTCAGATATATACATATAAATTGAAAAAAAAAAGAAAGATAAAATAAACCATATGTCGTGACCATATTCCAACTTCATGAAATGTAATCATAATTCCATCTCTTCTGCGCCGAAAGGCTTATGATGATCATCATCAACATCTTCACTACCAATATCGCTGGTCATAACTGCATCCTCGTCTATAGCCGTCTCGCCATTGATACTTCTCGAAGGCGCTGCACTCAGGACCTGCTGATTGTTGTACTCGTCGTCTTCGTCCTCAAAGTCGATGTCAAAGAAATCCTCATCTGTTCCCGTGATCTTAGAATATAGCAACTTAGACATACTCACTATTCCATCATAACTTATTTCCCCCGATGGCATATTCGTGAATATAATATCGTCAGAGTCACCAACACGAGCACATGATATATTATTTTGAGGTGAAGGTAAGAGAACATTGGAAAAATCCATCTTTACGTAGGTTTTCTGGACGAAAGCTAATTTGAAAATTACTTCTAATTTTTCCTTGGGCACAAAAGATTGTAAAGATTCTCCTAACTTGAAAGAGTTTGCCACAACAGGAGTACCTTCCGCATTAAAAACGAAATCCTTCTCGTCTAGTTCTTCTCCAATATCAGCAGACGACTCTCTCAAAATGGCAGTCGTCATTTTGTCTAAGGCACTAGCTAGATCACTCTTAGCTTTAGTCAAATCTTGTTCGTTACTATGCAAGAACCATATTGATTGGCCAGGGGGGCATACGCCAGCACCAGCGTTTTCAATGAGCGCTTGGACTGCAATTCTGTTGTCTGTGGGTAATGAGTGAGGAGGAAAAACTACGACGGCTGATGTACCCTGCTCCGACATCCACTCATGACAATCTTTCTTTACCACTGTGATGAGTCTACTGACATAATTAGGTTTCAAGGGTTTCGCAGCTTCATCATAGCTCTTGCGCAAAAAACGTGGAATTTGCGAAGGAGATATGATCAACTTCTCATTCACTTTGATGCTACTACCGTCGCTCAACTTTGCGATATGTTGTTCGGGGTCGTAATCCGCCAATGTAGTACTCAACTTGTATGTTGTGCCCGCAACTGCTGCGCTTCGGCAAAAACCTTGCGATAGCTCACCAGGACCTCCGTACTTCAGGATCATGGCAGGAAATTGTCCGTACACATCGAACGAAACCAAGAACCTTCTTATTCTAGTTAAGGCTTCAGGGGTCCTTGTTGATTCCTTGACACAGAGTCCTATAGAATAAATAAGTTCCTTCACCTGGGGATCATGAAGGTTAAATTTGGTTTCCAAAAATTCCTCTATCGGAACACTCGAATTCTCTTGCAAAATCTGTTTTTTTGTCGGATCGGTGTTATTTGCAAGAGCAAATTTTAGAAAACGCATTAGGTACCTTTTGGTTACTAAGGACAACGATTGATCAGTAAATATGTCCTCTTTCGTAGAGCCAAACATTTTGGTACTAAAACTGTCATTCTCAAATACATGGAAATTACTCAAACTTTGAAATTCTAGATACTTGTAAACCCTGGATTTGATTAAGAGGGACAACAAGTCCGATTGAGCAAACATTATCTTGGGACTTAAGTCAATACCATATTCTTTACTATTCAAAGCACGCCCTGGTCCTCCAGGTAAATATAACTGCGCATCCTGGAAATGAGGGCACTGACCTTGGTTTACTTCAAGGCACCATTTCTTTAATTGTTCTGTAGTTAAAGTCGACGTCATATCCCCATAATACGGTTGACTATCCAAATGTAATATCTTCACCCCTTGCCACGCCAATGCTGCTGCCAATATACTTTCCACCAATCCAGTACCAGTTATAAGTACATCGCACTCATCTATTTTCAAGCTGAGTTCCTGCGGCTTCTCTAACCCTGCTAGATGTGGAATAATAGGTGGCACGTACAGTACACTTGGTTTTCTCTCTGCTACCGACTGCCTTCTTTCACGGCTAAAAGACATTCTTTAACAGCAAATATCTACTCTGCCTTTTGGTCAAGGTCAAGTTCAAATAAGTGAAAACGTGCTCTTATTTTATATTCACCACTTGAAGCAGCTAAATCCAACTTACAAAAACCTCAAATAAAGCAATAAATTATTACTCTAATATATTTCTTTTCTCGCTCAATTAACCGTCTTCCTTTCCTTCTATAAATGGAAAAGAATATACCTTAATCAAACAAATATAAAGCTAAGACTCGAACGCACCTTACTTTTAATATATATTTTTGTAGGAATTTCACTGTATACATGCGCTAACCGGCGAGATATAAAAGAAACTAAAAAAGAATAAGAAAAAAAGAAAATACGTCTATACATATTACAATATTTTGAAGAGTCTGCTATATAAAGAAGCTGGCTAGAGCCATTAGTCACCTACATAATATTCAAAAAGAAAGCTCGTTGCTCTCGTAGATTTCATTGCTTACAAAAGTGCTAATACTACATTTGGTACCCATTCCCATTATAAATATACTATATGGAACATGATGTAATTATATAAATTTTCAGCGAAAGATTTACTAGAGTCTGTTCTTCTTACGGACTACATTTCCCGTATTCTCTAGCTCTGGGCTGGTGTTTCTTCGGCACTATAATATTACTCTTTGTTTTTTTTTTTTTTTTTTTTTTTTTTCTTTCTCCTCTAATTCCGATATCAAGGTTCCGGAAGGTTTTTCTGGGAGCGAAATAACTACTTGAGGCAATAATGACAAGAGAAGAAGGTCAAGGATCGCTATTACTAGCATGGCAGGTAAATGATAAACATTGTCTCGTTATTGGAAGTGGCGATGTGGCGTTGAGTCGAGTCAAACACCTCCTAAGAGCAAGAGCGAAGATTACAATTTTATCGGGAGAGAAAGAATCGGGAATGAATTCAGAAATAATAGAGCTTCACAAACAAGGCAAGATATTCAACTTGGTAAACAGAAATTACGATATAGGGGACTTGTCAATGTACGAGAAAATGGCAAGTGAACAACAAGTTGATTGGAGAGACTATAAAAAAATCCAAGAAATAATTAAAGAGGAAATGTTTGCAGTGGTATGTTGTTGCATCGATGACCACGATCTCTCGGAGCAGATATATTATCAATGCAAAGTGAAGCGACTCCCAGTCAATGTAGCGGACAGACCACCCCTTTGTGATTTTTATTTTGGTAGCATGATCAACCAGGACGCTTTGCAAATCATGATTTCGACAAATGGAAAATCTCCAAGACTACTGAAGCTCATCAAAGACGAAATCGAAAAACAATTTCGAGGCGTCGAATTGAGCCGTGCCGTTGACAACTTGGGCATTATCAGGGCAAGATTACGAGAGAGAATCGTTACACAAAATGACGAAACCAGTATAGAGAGCCGTATGCATTGGATAAAAAGTTTGACCGACAGGTATTCTATCAGACAATGGAGTGAATTGCCTATCGTAGACGACGAAGTTGTTGATCGAATAGTAAGATATTACCCGGGTCATCCGCCATCGGATTTCCAGGAGTTTAAGTCATCCATATTCGATGTCACTTTCTGATATTCTTTTTTTATACGTTTCCTAGAATTATAAGTATTGGGGTGGTTCTATATCTTTGTGTATAAAAGACTTATTACCACCACCGCCAAGATAGTCGGAGACAATGTGGCCATCGCCACGCAATTGATATTGGTAAATCACCAACCCTTCTAGCCCCACAGGACCACGAGAATGAATTTTATTTGTACTAATACCCACTTCTGTACCAAATCCGTACCTAAATCCATCAGCAAATCTAGTGGAACAATTCCAATAAACACCAGCAGAGTCTACCGCTTTTAAGAATTTTTCCGCATTTTCTTTGTTTTCGGTCACAATACAGTCAGTATGTTTTGATGAATGCTGATTAATGTGGATTATTGCCTCGTCCAAAGACAGAACCGACTTCACAGAAATATCGAGCGACAAGTATTCGGTGTCAAAAGAGTCATCGGAAGCACTTTTTATGTATTCACTGTCCATGTCATTCAATTGGCTTTTGATTTCAGGAGTCACATGGACAGTAACCTTAGCTGCTAGTAATATCTCAATTAATTTTTTCAATTTTGCTGTATCTTGTGCTATCGAATTATGTACTAAGAGTTGTTCTGCAGCATTGCAGGCAGCCGTGTAATTGGTCTTCGAATCTAAGATTATCTTCGCTGCCTTACCGATATCAGCATTTGCATCAACATAAACTGAGCAAATACCGTCAGCGTGTCCTAATACCGGGATTTTCGTCTGCAGCTTTATATTGCTGACTAACTCTTTTGAGCCTCTGGGAATCACTAGAGCAATATACTTATCCTGCAGTAATAAGCTACCCACTTCGGCTCGTGTTTCCACTAGCTGAATAGCAGCTGGTGGAATTTTTGTCTCCTTATCCAAAGCATGCTGTATAATGTCCTTCATGGTTCGAAATGTACGGCTCGACTCTTTTCCTCCTTTCAAGATGGCTGCGTTTCCTGATTTTATAGCTAACGAAGTAATGTTTGCTATAACCTCTGGTCTAGACTCAAAAATCACCAAAAGCACACCAATTGGGGCCGTCACTCTGTACAAATTCAATCCCGTATCTATTTCTTTGGCTAACGTACATTTACCAACTGGGTCCGGCAAATTCGCCACGTCTAAAATGCCTTGGAGCATAGTTTCAAATTTCCCATTCAATGAAAGATCTAATCGTTTCACTAAAGAACCTGCTAGACCGCTGTCGGTAGCATTCTTCATGTCTTCCTGGTTACTTTTCAAAATAAGCTCTTTGTCTTTCTTCAAGCTATCATAAATTTTTAATAAAGCTTCGGATCGATCTTCATCACTTATGCCCTTTAACAAAGTGAATGCACTAGCAGCATCTCGCGCTATAGCTTCAGCCATTTTAAAGTTTGGCAAACAGATATCCAACAATGACTCTGATACTTTTATTTAATTTTTTTTTTTTTTTTAAACATATATATTTAGCTCTTTTCCTGTACGTGAGTGCTTATACTACGCCAGAGTGAAAACCGAATGCGAATGATAAACAGCGGTAGTATAAAAGGCATTATTAACATATTTTAATCTGCAGAGCTAGTTGACGGAGAAAGAGGGAGAGTATCTTAGCTTATCGAAAAATAATTGATTCGGATTCGAGAGTTACAATGTCCTCAGGTAACCCAAAGAATGACGATTGGGGTAGAGGTCTGAACAATCCTTTTATGGAAACTAATGATTTAATAGATTTGACAAACGATGATGAAGCTAAAAGGAATCCCTTCCAAGGTAGTGATATAAATAACGACTTTAATAATAGTCAGCCACCTAGGAGGACTGCTAGCGGGAATCCCTTCAGTGATTTATACGCAGCTTCAGAGGAAGAAATAGACTTGGACGGAGACACATCAGACTCGAGGACAGGGATTCGTGGGGGGCGATCTTCAGAGTTGGACAATAGAGGGCAAACAAATGCGGCCCCAGGGCTATTAGAAGGTTTTCGTTCGAAGGTTGGCAATTCATATAGAGGAATGGGAACTGATGAGGACCAGTTACATTCGGAAGGAAACATATACCAAGCAAGTGAATCGAAATTTGACATTCGTGATATCTTTAGACGTTTGAAGTCATCCGTGTTGGGTGGAGGGACATATAGGAAAGGGGATTACACCGAGGCCGGACCTAGACGTATCTTTATAATGAATAACGAGGCAAACAAACGATATGGTTATTTCAATAATAGTATTTACACCACGAAGTACAACTTCGCTACCTTCATACCGAAATTCCTATTCGAGCAATTCAGTAAGTATGCGAATTTATTTTTCCTTTTGACTTCGGTGGTCCAGCAGGTCCCAAATGCATCACCTACAAACAGATACACGACAGTTGGAACTTTAATCGTAGTGTTAGTTGTGTCTGCTACCAAAGAAATAATTGAGGACATTAAAAGAGCAAGAGCGGACCGTGTGTTAAATAACAAAAAAGTTCAGGTATTGAATGAAAAGACAGGCGAATACATCTGGAAGCCGTGGATAAAGGTCCACGTTGGTGATGTTATTAAGGTATTAAAAGAGGAATCGTTTCCAGCGGACTTATTATTGCTCAGTTCTTCAGAGCCCGAAGGATTATGCTACATTGAAACCGCCAATTTGGACGGTGAGACCAATTTAAAAATCAAACAAGCAAAGGCTGCTACTTCCTATATGGTCAATCCTCGAGATGTGGTAACTGATTTGCGTGGCAGTGAGATATTGTCAGAACAGCCAAATTCCTCGTTGTATACTTATGAAGGAAATTTGAAGAATTTCGGTACGTCACCTTTAATTCCATTCGATCCGGAACAAATGCTATTAAGGGGCGCTACTCTCAGGAATACACAATGGATTCAAGGTGTAGTAATATTTACGGGTCATGAGACGAAATTGATGAGAAATGCTACGTCCACTCCTATCAAGAGAACTGACATCGAGAGAACAGTTAATGTACAAATAATTGTTTTGTTTGGTGTTTTGATTGTGCTCTCCTTTATATCTGCTTTGGCAAATGTAATTAAACTTGGTGTTGATGCTAAGCAATTAAAGTACCTTAGGAATGAGGGTGTAAACAAAGCTGGAACTTTCTTTTTAAATTTACTAACATTTTGGATTTTGCTTTCAAATTTAGTGCCGATATCCTTGTTTGTCACACTAGAAGTGATCAAATATTACCAAGCTTTTATGATTGGAAGCGATCTTGATATGTATTATGAGGAGACTGATACCCCCAGTGGTGTTCGTACATCCTCTTTAGTGGAGGAGCTAGGTCAAATTGAATACGTATTCAGCGATAAAACTGGTACCTTAACGAGAAACGTGATGGAGTTCAAGAGTTGCTCAATTGGAGGAAAGTGCTTTACTCAAGAGATTCCTGAAGAAGGGCGTGCGCAAATAGTGGATGGGATAGAGATTGGCTACAATGATTTCGAAACAATGTTTGATTTGTTGAGAAATGACCTGCCATACTCCTCCGTTATAAATGAATTTTTTACTCTTCTCAGTTCATGTCATACTGTTATACCAGAAGTGAATGATGAGGATGGTTCGATTAAGTATCAGGCGGCGTCACCTGATGAAGGTGCTTTGGTGGAGGGTGCTTCAAGACTAGGTTACAAATTTGTTATACGTAAGCCTAGGGGTGTTGTCATTCAGAACACCTTTACAGGCAAGGCAAGTGAGTACGAGTTACTTAACATTTGCGAATTCAACTCGACTAGAAAAAGGATGTCAGCAATTTTTAGGTGTCCTGATGGTGTTATTCGTCTCTTCTGCAAAGGTGCTGATACAGTAATATTGGAAAGATTATCAAACGAAGGACAAAAATTTGTTGATGCCACTTTGCGACATTTAGAGGATTTCGCAGCTGAAGGTTTGAGAACTCTCTGTATTGCTTCCAGGGTTGTGTCGGAGACAGAATATGAAGAATGGTCGAAAATATTTTACGAAGCTTCAACTTCGATTAGTGGAAGGGTTGAAAAATTGGGTGAAGCAGTGGAATTAATAGAGAAGAACTTGTTTTTGTTGGGGGCAACTGCTATAGAAGATAAACTACAAGATGGTGTCCCTGATACCATTCAAACATTGCAAGATGCAAATATTAAAGTTTGGGTCTTAACAGGTGACAGGCAAGAAACAGCTATCAATATTGGTATGTCTTGTAAACTTTTGAGCGAGGATATGAACTTACTTATTGTAAACGAAGAAACGAAACAGGATACTAAAGCCAACTTGCAAGAAAAGCTTGAAGCTATACATGAGCACCAGTATGAACTTGAGAATAGTTCTTTGGAATCTTCATTAGCGCTCGTTATTGATGGACACTCCCTCGGATATGCCTTGGATCCAGACCTTGAAGACCTTTTCATCGATGTCGGATCACTCTGTAAAGCGGTTGTTTGCTGTCGAGTGTCTCCTTTACAGAAGGCTTTGGTTGTCAAAGTGGTTAAAAGAAAGAAGAAAGGTTCCTTACTTTTGGCCATAGGAGATGGAGCTAACGATGTTTCAATGATCCAAGCTGCTCATGTGGGTGTCGGTATCAGTGGTATGGAGGGAATGCAAGCCTCTAGAAATGCCGATATCTCTATTGGCCAATTTAAATATTTGAGGAAGCTTCTATTGGTTCATGGATCATGGTGCTATCAAAGAATTTCGACAGCCATTGTTTACTCTTTTTACAAGAATGTAACTCTTTACATGATGCAGTTTTGGTATATTTTTGCGGATGGATATTCCGGACAGTCTCTTATAGAGTCTTGGACATTGACATTTTACAATGTTTTCTTTACCGTTCTACCTCCATTTGTCATGGGTGTGTTTGACCAATTTGTTAGCGCAAGGCTTCTAGACAGATACCCCCAATTGTACCAGGCTGGTCAACAAAGGGTATTCTTTAATGTGACAATTTTCTGGGGATGGATCGCTAATGGTTTTTTCCATTCAGCAGTAATCTTTTTATGCTCTTTTTTTGTATACGGACATGGTGATCGCTTGAGCAATGGAAAGAGTATGGACATTTGGGCTTGGGGCAATGCAGTGTACACAACTTGTATTTTGACGGTTTTGGCTAAAGCGGCGTTAGTAGTCACTTTGTGGACTAAGTTCACGGTTCTTGCAATTCCCGGATCGTTTTTGGCTTGGTTAGCATTTTTTCCAATCTATTGTTTGATTGCACCTAATATTGATGTCTCCCAGGAATTACGTGGTACCTTAGGTGCAACTTATGGATCGCTTACATTTTGGACTATGGTTTTTGGCATTACTGTCTTGTGTTTGCTCAGAGATTTGGCTTGGAAATTTTACAAACGCAACTACACGCCACAGAGTTACCATTATGTACAAGAGATTCAAAAATACAATATCCAGGATTTCAGACCAAGGATGGAACAATTCCAGAAGGCCATAAGAAAGGTAAGACAGGTGCAGAGAATCAAGAAGCAAAGAGGATTTGCATTTTCTCAAGTTGACAACCAAGATCAAGAAAAAATAGTGAGACTATACGATACAACTAAGAAGAGAGGGGTTTTCAATGAGTTATCGGAAAGCTCGTAACGTATACGATGTATATATTTAAGTAGCATAATTATTCAGTGGCATATATATCCGAAAAAATTTTATCGCACGACTATTCTTGCTAACAAGTTTTATTATTACAATGCAGTAAGGAAGAGAAGGTGTCGAAACGTTAGAACATGTCGAATGCAAATGGTGACAACGTAGAGAGACATCCTAAGGAAGACTATAAGGATAACAAAAATCCTCCTAAGACACTAGAAGCACCTGAAGTAGGTAAGGAAAACTCTCTTTCAAATAAAGAGTTGAAGGAATTGAAAAAGAAAGAAAAAGCTGCAAAAAGAGCAGCCCAAAAGTCCGCCAATGGGGTACCAAATGAAAGTAGCAAACAACAGCCAAGTCATAAGAAGCAGACTCCAGCAACAAGTACCAATTTGAAGAAGCAATTGAATCAAACGTTAATAAAAGATGCTAACTCTAGGAAAAAAATTCCTTCTTTGTTTAGTCACTTAGAAACCAGAGAGCAAAGGAACGCTTCTTCCCCATCGATTTCTCATATTGTACATCCTGCTATTCTCTCGTTAGCTTTGAGATACTCTACATACAAGACGGTGGGATCAGCAGCACGCCTAAGACAAATGCTACAGGCTTTTAAAGTGGTAATAAGAGACTACCACACTCCTCCAAACACAACTTTAACTCGACACTTGACAGGGCATTTGTCTCATCAAATTGAGTATTTAAAAAGTGCAAGGCCTTTGTCAATATCCATGGGTAATGCAATAAGAATGCTTAAACAAGATATATCTCATATATCGATCGACTCAACAGAAGAAGAGGCAAAGAAGTTGTTAATTAGAAAAATCGATGATTATATTAAAGAGAAAATAGACCTATCTGAGAAACTCATTGTGGAGAATGCCTCACAACATATTTCTCATGGTTCTACTATACTAACGTTTGGATACTCCCAAGTTTTGGAGGAGTTATTTAAATTCTGTGCAGTCCATCAGAGGAAGAAGTTCTCATTAATAATTGTTGATTCAAGGCCTTTATTCGAAGGTAAAACTTTATTGAGAAATTTAATTGATACTACCTCAAGAGCTGATGACGAAAATAATGATCCCGTTGACTTGCCGAAACCTGTTACCCAAGAGAACATCAAGATACAATATGCTCTCATAAATTCCTTATCTCCCACAATATTGCAGGAAGTAGACTGCGTATTTTTAGGTGCCCACGCGATGTTGTCCAATGGGCGACTTTTCTCTCGGGTGGGAACCGGTTTGATAGCAATGATGTGTCACACGAGAAATATTCCTGTGCTTGTTTGTTGTGACTCCATAAAGTTCTCCGACAGGGTTCAATTGGATTCTCTTAGTACAAATGAACTCTCTGATAGTGAAGATTTAGTCCTTGATCTTGAGTCAAAGCGTCCCCCAGCTAAGAAGTCTTTCGCTTTGGAACAATTCATCAAGAATTGTGAAGAAGAAAGAGAAACTCAGTTGACATCTCAGAAGTCGAGAAATCAAGGAGGTAAACAGAAGAATGATAGCATTAATGTATCAGATGACGATGGGTCGTCTCCACTAAAGGATTGGAAAAATATTGACAACTTGAGTATTTTGAATATAATGTACGATTTGACACCACCAGATTACATAAATAAAGTGGTTACAGAATATGGTGCTTTACCTCCATCATCGGTCCCTGTCATTTTAAGAGAGTACAAGAGCAGCTAGTTTTGTGTATATTTAAAGGGAAATAAAAGTTATAGTAGAATTTGCATGTATGATTTCGCAATAGCGTTATCGCCACTTGTAATATATTTTAAGTACACGAAAAAAGAACCGTAAACTGTTCATTATTAAAGATAATGGCAGAGAATGAATTAAACTTAATAAATAAGGTAGAACTTAGAATAGCACTCGCAGAAAGCGATGAACTGTTTCAGAATGCCATAAATACTTACTTAGCACCGCTATTATTGAAATTGGGGAGCCCACATGCAGAAGTGAGAAATTCAATCTTGAAGATAATCCAATATTTGGTATCTCGCATTAACACTAGGTCGAACATAAAACTCCCTGTCCATGCATTGTTAGACCAAGCAAAGTCCCGTAAGGGTTCAGGGTCAGATGGGCTGCAATTGGTCCAACTATACTCTCTTGTGTTTGCAGCAAAGGGAATTCCAAGGTTGACCGAAGACGAAAGCGTATCCCTTATCCCTCAAGTAATCACTGACATTTCTAGACAAACACGAGAAGTTTCTGCTAGACTATTCAGCATTTTATCACTGTTATTGGTGTTCTGGAAGGAACCTAGTAGGAACGTGGAAGCTCATATGGAAGTGCGAAAGTTCCTTGGTTTTTCTGACAATTCAAGTGACGAATTGGCCATTTGTGATTGGGCTTCAAAGCTTTTTTTATTACAGCAGAGTGTTATGTCTCCAACTGAACCAATACCAGGTCTTAATGTCAAGGATATTGAATTTTTGACGAAAGTTGCTGGTATCTCCTATAATTCATTGAAAGAGTTACAGGACGTAAAGTCTCGCGTGTTGAAATTCTTAAAGTCCGGTTTCAAAGAGGATAATATTGCTATACCGCTTGTTATCGCATCAAGCGATTCGTCATCCGTCATCAGTGATAATGCGAGTTTCTCACTTAGCAAGCTTCAATTCAATGTCGAGAGAAAGGAATTCGTTGATGGATTAATAAAGCTTTTTGTGGGGTCACCAGAAAGTCAAACACCACCCGTTAGCGCGATTCTACAGGAGAAAATTATGTCTGTTTTGACAACTAGTCATGTTGCAACAAGAAATCCTCTTATATTTGAGATGGCTGAAATGGGGCTTAAATCAGATTTTTTCAAACTAAAAAGAAGCACTTCACAGTTTATCAAATGGGTCAATCAAAGCCGTAGTTACCGCGAAGACGAGTCTAACGACTTGTTAGAATCCTTTAATGGACTGATGCTATCTCTTATAAAAGACGATATTACTTCTCTGGGTTGGCCTCAATTAGATACGCTGAAAGTCAAAAATTATATGGTTGGGATATCACATAGGCAGCTACAATATGAGGCGTTGGGTTTCATATTGCGCTACAGTCCTGAATTATTTATTCATGACTTCGAAAATTTGAATTTCTTATTTTTATCCTTAATAGATGAAAATCCAGATTTGAAACCTTATGTTCAAGATGGTCTTACTGGTCTACTTATGCACTCTTCCAAATTTCTGACAAATTTGAAGAGTAGACTTAAAGATTTAGCGAAAGACTTATTGGGTAATTTTGAGAAAGAAAAAAGCTTACAACAAGCCAGGTTTGTAATGATTAAGTACTTGATTAGTTGTTACCCCTTTCATGACGCACAAGCGAGGTACTTGTGTGTATTAGGTACATTCAAGGAAAACTCTTACGACACCATTGAAGAATCGAAAAAGGGTTTGCACCCTTATTGGTTTAATATGTTACAGTCATCTACTAATTCAGCTTTCGATCATAGTATTTTTTTCGATGGGGACATTTCTAGTGCTCAGTTTCCCAATTTTTCAGATATGTATTGGACCATTGAAAGAGAACTTCGTAACGCGAGTTCGATGCATACGGTTGTTCACTACTGCTTAAATAGCGGTATCTCATTTTTATTGTACACTCTAGTGATGCAAGCGATCCCTGAAAAAAATTCAGTGATTGTGAAAGATAGAGATTGGGAGTTGAGATTGGAAAAGGCTTTAGAAGTGGACAGTGTTACCTTGTCCGCTCTAGCGTCCCAAATCAAACTCCTTGTTAATGATTATGTTGAAGGACAACAAAATTCTTTTATATCATTCTTACTTTTAATTTTTGACTGTTTTGCAAGTCAATTTACCGTGAATTCTGGACTTCCCAATGATGGAATATATGGTATGGTTTTTTCTAAATTAATTTCATCTTCCCCAAGCGAGGTCGTTGCAGGTCTCTCGGTAGCCGTACCAAGGTTGCTTGAGTTATCCAGAAACAAATTATTGAATGATGATATCTCACAACAAGTAGCGAAATCATTAGGGCTTATTGTGACCCATCCCAAAAATGATGACCACTTCGTTCATGATGTGTTGTATGAGTGCGCTAGCTCGTTGGATTCTACCCTGCTGATATGTAAAATACTTTCAGTAGCCTACATTTTGTCGAGGCTAAAAGTAAGACTGCGAGTTAATATTGTAAATGAGAATTTTGTCATCAGCTACCTTAAGGTATTACTGGACACTTTAAGCAACTATCGTACTTATAAGGTGGTCTTAGAATGTGTCTCTCAATTATTTATTTTTGATGTCTTAAGTATTAAGTCTGATGAGTTGGAAGAAAGAAAGCAATATATTAACCATTTTGTTGGTGTAATCATAGAAAATGTCAAAAAATATGATGAAAGGTCAATTATCGCTATGTCTCATATAGCTTTTCCAAATGCTATTGAGGATGACTCCGAAGAGTTAAATAAGTATGAAAAATTGATATTTGATACTCATAATTCCAGGAGAATAGAAGGTCATTTTGTAAGTGGAGAAGCCTTTTGTATCTTCGGTGCTGGTTGGAACACCCAGCTCGTTTACAATTTATTTGATATACAAGAAGAGAATCCAAATATGTCTATGGACAGCACACCACGACTTAAAGTAATTTTAGGTCACATATGTAAGGCTTGTACAGCTAGCAAGCCATCATTAAGAAAGGCCGCATGTATTTGGTTACTCTCTTTGGTGCAATATTGTGGCCATCTCGATGCAGTGAAGAATAAAGCCGAGCATATTCATCAGTTGTTTATGCAATATTTAGCTGATAATGATGAAATTGTTCAAGAGTCCGCATCTCGTGGTCTTAGTTTAGTTTATGATATCGGGGATGTTAGCACAAAGGAAGCCTTGGTAAAAAGTCTTTTCAAGAGCTTTACTGAGGGGAATTCCTCAACTGGAATTCGTGGGACAGTAGAAGAAGACACGGAATTGTTTGAACCCGATTATTTACGTACGAATGAGGGATCAATTACTACTTATAGGGATGTCTTGAGGTTAGCATCTGATATTGGTGATCCAAGTTTGGTATACAAATTCATGTCTTTGGCAAAATCGAGTGCTTTGTGGTCGTCGCGGAAGGGTATGGCTTTTGGGTTAGGGTCTATTTTATCAAAGTCAGCCTTGGACGACACTATATTGTCTAATAGAGACTTGTGTGAAAAGCTAATACCAAAGCTTTTTAGATATAGATATGATCCTTTTGGGTCAGTTTCAAACTCGATGACTACTATCTGGAATGCAATGTTCAAGGACACACTGAAAATAATCTCAAATCACTTTGATGTGATTTTGAAAGAATTATTGTTGGGCATGGGAAATAAAGAATGGAGAGTACGCCAGGCGAGTGCTGCCGCTTTGGATGATTTAACTAGTAAAGCAACAACTCGAAAACTCGAAGATGAAATGGAGGAGATTTGGAACATGAGTTTCAGAGCAATGGACGATATAAAAGAGAGTGTCCGCCAACAGGGAAGTAGGCTTACGAGGAATTTAGTGACCACTTTAATTAAAATAATGAATGGCGAAAGGGAAGCATCTACGTCTTCGGCGAATAGAATATTGCTGAATATTTTGCCTGTATTGTTGGGTCCAAAGGGTATTCATAGTAATGTTGATGAAGTCAGATCTTTTGCGGTTGAGGCATTAGTAAAAATCTGTGACATCAAGAAAGAAAGGATAAGACCCTTTGTTCCGGAATTGATTGAGAATCTTATTCTTTTGATGTCTTCGGTAGAGCCGGAAGTCTTAAATTATTTGGTACTTAATGCAGACAAGTATAATCTACGATCTGAAGACATAGACGCTCAAAGGTTGCGTAACGTTGGTCATTCCCCATTAATGAATGCCCTAGAAAGACTACTAGATAGCGTTGATGGTGAGATGATGCCTGAACTAATTGATAGGTTGTGTGCTTCAATCAAAAAAGCGGTAGGTTTGCCTTCGAAGATATGTGGCAGTAAAGTGTTAGTGAATCTTTTAGCAAAAAACACTATCCTTCTTCAACCATATTGCGATAAGCTATTAGCGCTCGCTTGGTCTCAAATTCACGATAAAAACCCTTCTGTGGCATCCTCTTATGCCATGGCTGCTGGTCATATTTGTCGTGTTAGTTCTCCTAAAATAGTAACCGACTATGCTAAATATTTGGCGAAGAATTTTTTCGAAGCGGATGATGGGCAGATAAGGGAAATAGCTGCTATTGCAATAGACAGTATTTCAAAGCATGCAAGCGATAAATTTGAACTTTGTTTGTCTATCTTCTTTCCATTGGCTTTTGTTGGAAGGTTCGATTCCAACGAAATAGTCAAAAATGCTTTGGAGAACGTTTGGGTCGAAAATGCTTCTGCTAGCTCATCGATTCAGTTGTACAGCACTGAGATATTTTCATTGTGCAAGACCTATATGAATTCACCTTTATTTGAAGTTCGGAAGACCATCGGTAAATCCATTATTGACTTGTGCAAGTCTACAAAGGATATCAATCTGTTGCCAGAGTCTTTAAGTAGCAGTTTGATAGATGTTCTCATGTCTTCAGCGAAAGGAAAATCGTGGTCAGGTAAAGAGATATTGTTCGAATCGTTGGTTCTTGTTAGTATTAAGTCGAAGAATTTTGTTCAAGTGTCCGGAAAAGTCAATGAAATAAATGATGTTGTTTTAGCAGAAATGAGAAGAAAAAACACTGCTTACAGAAAACACTCAGTTAAAATAGCAGGAAATTACTTGCATCATTTTCCATCCGAAGAGATAACACGTACTTATGTTGAAGCGATCAGAAAGTTTTTAATCATATACTCTTCTGATGATGATATGGACGAAAAAATCCCTGCTGCTACTTCTTTTCAATTAGAGGAGAGTAAGATCTCTTTTCTAAAAAATTTCTTCGAAAGTCTTCCCTTAACCCTAGATCCTTGGTTCATAGACCAGCTTCTTCAGTGTGTTTATGATTATCTCACTCATGAAACAGAATTAACGTGGAGAAGCATGACGTCGATTTGCGAAAACCTAAAAAACCTTATTTCAAAGCTACAAAGTGCTACTACTTCTGAATCGCTTGACAAAGAATATGAATGCTGGCACCTTTTGAAGCTGCATTGTTTGAGAATCGATAGCATTGAAAATGTTAAAATTCAATTCATTAGATTCAGCATACAATTACACAAATATTTCATAGAAAGAGGACATGATAAGTCATCTTTAATTAAACAAACCTTAGAAGGCCTCTCATCTTCAGAATCATCTACGATCGTCAGAGCAGAATTAGCAAATGCCCATTAATTTATATCCACTATACAATAAAGCAAATTTATTTACCACCACCTCTTAATCTCAAGACCAAATGTAATGTAGACTCTTTTTGGATGTTGTAATCAGACAAGGTTCTACCATCTTCTAATTGCTTACCTGCAAAAATCAACCTCTGTTGGTCTGGTGGAATACCTTCCTTATCCTGAATCTTCGACTTTACATTGTCAATAGTATCGGAAGACTCAACCTCCAAGGTAATAGTCTTTCCTGTCAAAGTCTTGACAAAGATTTGCATACCACCTCTCAATCTCAACACCAAATGCAATGTAGACTCTTTTTGGATGTTGTAATCGGATAAAGTTCTGCCATCCT
>JAJLZR010000074.1:16354-36126 GCA_030572315.1 [Candida] glucosophila | reverse complement strand
GCAGCACCAACATCAGCAGCGCCAACATCAGAGGCACCAACATCGGCCGCACCAACATCAGCAGCGCCAACATCGGCAGCACCAACATCGGCCGCACCAACATCAGCAGCGCCAACATCGGCAGCACCAACATCGGCAGCACCCACATCAGAAGCGCCAACATCAGAGGCACCAACATCGGCCGCACCAACATCAGCAGCGCCAACATCGGCAGCACCAACATCGGCCGCACCAACATCAGCAGCGCCAACATCGGCAGCACCAACATCGGCAGCACCAACATCAAAAGCGCCAACATCAGAGGCACCAACATCAGCGTTAACTACTGCATCATTGGTTAACCAGATTAGTGATGGACAGATCCAAGTAGGTGAAGGCCAAACCTCTCAAGGAACAGGAGCAACCCCAACTTCTCAAGGAGCAGGTTCAGGTCCAAGTTCTCAAGGAGCAGGCTCAAGCCCAAGTTCTCAAGGAGCAGGCTCAGGTCCAAATTCTCAAGGAGCAGGCTCAGGTCCAAGTTCTCAAGGAGCAGGCTCAGGTCCAAGTTCTCAAGGAGCAGGCTCAAGCCCAACTTCTCAAGGAGCGGGCTCAGGTCCAAGTTCTCAAGGAGCAGGCTCAAGCCCAACTTCTCAAGGAGCGGGCTCAAGTCCAAGTTCTCAAGGGACAAGTTCAGGGCCATCTTCAGTAGCCGCTATATCAGAAGCTGCAGCTAGCGGTCTCTCGGTATCCTTCGGAACCATTCTTGGTACTCTTGCCTTAATGTTGTTGTAATTAGGTTGAGGTTACAACGTACTAATTTTATTTTTCTTTTTTTGCTTTTTGATTATCGAATAGTTATACCCAATTGCTTGTGTCTTAAGCGATTGATTTTCTGATTTCTGATTATTTTAGAGCTTTCCCTAAATATATGAATTCGTTCATTTTTGCCTAACGCAAGAGTTCCGTAAAAGACACCAATAAACCTAGTGCAGAGATTCTAAAGTGCTCTCTGTCTGGGACAATTGATTGGTCTCTCACTATTCCGACCATTTTATATCTATTCAGCAACCCTAATACTACTTCAGGTATCCATTCCATCTCCTCAACTTTTTTTTTCAAGTATTTTAGCACTACTATTCTAATATCTTTATCTCACTTTGAGCTCCATGTATCGCGCTTCAGGAAAAGGATTGTGAATATAGGCTTCAGTATAGTAAAAGCCAAAGTTCTCATACAACTTAATAGCTTCTGTCATAGACGAAAGAGTATCAAGACGTATACACTTATATCCAAGTCGTGACGCATGCTCAATGGCTAATGCGACGATTTTTTTCGCAACTCCATATCCTCGGTAGTTTTCACGCACATACAACCTTTTCATTTCGCACACCTCATCGGATATTTTACGAACTGCAACGCATCCGACCTTCGTCACTCCCAAAGATGCTAAGATCGTTACACCATCTGGAGCACCATATTTATATTGTAATTGTTCGAATTCTTCTTCCAAATTTTGATAAGAAATATCAAAGCCGAGGGATTTAGAATATTCGTTGAACAATTCTCTTACATTCAATATGTCTTCATTGTCGTAGTAGAGAATAATTTTAATAGTTGTTGTCTCTCTTAGCATTTTCGAAGTCTTTAATTTTCACTACTCTCAGAAGGTTTTGAACCTTTGAGAGAGTACCAAACTATAGTATGCGCTAGCCGTAATACACAGCCTCATCCTTTCTTCAGAGTAATTAGATAAACAAAATGTTAGGAACACGACCCAGATCCAGGACGCACCAAAAAATCACTATCTATCATTATCTATTATTGCGAAATTGATAGGCGTTATCTTGCAGAAATTTCTTAGTTTAAGTTCTATTTAAATATAACAGCATAAGTTCTGAAAAACAAGTCTCTATCGTAAGACAGATTTTTTAACATGGAAATCATAATTGAATCAAATAAAGAGATGAAAGGAAAAATTTCGAGGTAAAGCCAACCAGTGAACTAAAATTTACTCTAAATATGTTAAGACCAGGTGAAAGGACTTTTTCGGCGTAAAGTCTCTCCCCATTTGAAAAATATAATTGGTATAGGAATGAGTATGCAACCAACCAAAGCCATAAGAGTAGTGGCCCAATGGATACCCATTGCTTTATACATTTGTAAACCAAATAAAGGAAAAACACCTGCCATAGTGCATCGAATGAAAGAATTGGTGGCCATCGCAGTGGCAGCATAAAGTCGGTAAGCATCTACAGTATAAGCAAAAACACCATTAAAGACAAGTATAGTTCCGCCACCGAATATGCCAGAACCAATAATTGGACCCATCCAGTGCAAATGGGAGTAAGATGTCCATGCTACTATGAATAATCCAACAGGAACGACAAATACTCCTCCAATTAAAGGAAGAAATTTGTATTCGGGCTTAACAACTCCACCATTTTTTTTGACAAGCCTACGGAACCAGCCGTCGAAGATAAAACTACTCAAGTAAGTCATGAGGGCCATACCAACAACTAAGCCCAAAAAAGCCAATCCCTGGAATTGAAGGTTAAAATGATAAAGAGTTTCAAAAATGTAAGGGATGGCGACAAAGAACAAATAAACAATTGCTTGACAAAAACCAGTGAAGAAGCACAAAGCCTGAATCATATAGTCTTTTAGCATTAACTGGACTGGTCTTTTTGCGGATAACATAACAGACTGAAATGGGGTAAGTTCAGACTTCTCAATAGGGGCTAGGTATCTAGGATCGATTTGCTCTCTCAACCTCGCTGCCTTTTTTTTAAGCAAGACAGGTCCATATGTCTCGGGAATGACTATTACAATGAGAAGCAATATGACAAAAGTAACAATCAACATAATATGGAAAGTCCATCTGAAGTAAAGATGCATATTGATAAATCCTGTGACAACTGGCAGTAGTCCAGGACCAATAAATGGGGCAACACTGAATAGTAAAAGGGGATTCTTAATATGTTCCTTTGGGAAGATATCTGATATTGAGCCTGCTGCTACACTCATGAAGACTGAACCAAAAAATCCACTCATGAATCTTCCAAACATCATACCACCTAGGTTGCTACAAAAACTGGTAAGACACTCGAAAGCGAACACTAGTACTAATGACACAGTATAGACAATCTTGCGGCCGTGATTCTCACTGATGGGTGACAAGAAAATTCCTCCTGATCCTAATCCCCACACATACAATGATAACCCTAATACACTGACTACATGCCCAACGTGAAAATGTTTCATAATGTTATCTGAGGCTAAAGACCATGAAGACGAAATAAACGTTATCCAAAAAGCAGTAAAAGAAATTATCACTGTAATAAGCCACTTATACCATATCGATAAGTTCTTCAGATCTTCTTTGTCGTCTCCATCTCCAAATCTTACTTCAAAAGATTCATCGCTTTCGGCCTTAGTGGTATTCATAGAAGAAAAGGACTCCACCACTGGAACCTCAGCTTCTATGTCTTCTCCTGTTTTCATCGCAATTATTCTATCAAATTTGAAGTTGCTGTCAAAATTGCAGAATTATAAACCCTTTTCCCTCAAGAAAAAAAAAAAAAAAGAAAACAAGAAGGCTCAGAGGGTTGCTAATTAAGAACTAAGCCTTACAAATTGCGTGATGAAATGATCAATAAAGAGATATTAACAGAATAACTCCTAAATCAAAAAAGTCGAGATGGCATAATAACTGTAGAAGAAATAGAATTTTGTGAAGTCAATGGATCACACTGTTCCCATCAGACTTCCGCTCTGCGGAAAGAAAGGATAGTTTCAGGAGAAAGATTCAGCTGCTTAGTTCAGCTGCTTGCGAAAAGGCCCCTACAACTTTAAGTGAGAGTCAGGTTTCGAGAGCTTTGATTCCTTTCATCGCCGTTATTGTTTGCCACGTGCGCACTATATGTGCATATGACATGCGCACGGTAATGTAAAAAAAAGTGACAGAAAAACCCAATTAGTTTCTTGTGGCTATAAACATGGTTCCAGCGTGGCTATCATTTCCTGTAGATGGTCGCAGCACAGGTACGGTGAGTCAAAATTTATCCTATTGATCTAGGAGACTACGGAACCAAAAAAAAAAAAGAAGTTTCATGGAGAGAACTTTGGCCGTGATGTCTGATCTTTCCTAAAAACACAAGTAAATCTCGTATATGAACCTCACCCTGGTTGTGTCGCCTAAAATGGTTGGTTCGCCCATCAGAATGCTTTGTTTGTAAGGTTAGAAGAATATTTTTCAGTCTTTTGTTCCCTCTGTCTTCTCACCAGTAAGCAATGTATAAGGGCGCATATCCCCACATAAACATGCATGTAATTAAGGGGGATGTCGCAAATTCATTTTTGTCTTCAGGCTTATTCGTTCTGAATAGATCATCTGACAGAAAAAAAAAAGAAAACACTCAGGTCGTTATTGTGAGTGCTTCGAACTACGTTGAAAACCTGGCAAAAAGTAGCAAAAGCTTGAATGGCGAAGGTTGGCCTTAAAAAAAAAAAAAAAAAAAAAAAAACAAATTTAATAGGAAAAAAAGGAGGAAATGGTTGCGCATTTTTAACATGGAATTGGCTCGAAGAGGATCTTGTTTGCTTCTTGTCTGATTTAACCGTATAGAGTCTATAGATATATGCATATTTAATGAAGACATATTATTCTTGCGCGGGGCTATACATTACTTGAAATTTCTAGAGCTTCGGTTTTTACCTGGTACTTATTTTTCATCATCCCTTGTAAATCGAAAGACTTTGGGTTCTCTGCATCATAATCTAGAAATGCATGTGCCTTTTCAAAAGGAGCCATACCTAGCTTAGAACACTCGTCAAGCGTGAATACCCCGAAATGATCCTCGGAGTCCATGACTGCTGCATTCTTGACAGGGAAGCAATAACATATAGCGCTGTACAATATTAAAGGACAAAAGAAGGCAAAAAGCAAATCTCCATAAAAATAATGCATCAACCCTGAAGGAATACTGAGGGAAGAGTCTTTTTGCTTTGCTAATCCAGGAAGAGCGGGAACAACGCCCAAAATCCAGACTAGGAAAGCTCTCCAGTTGAAGCCCTTTAAAAAATAGTAAGTTCCCTCTGGGGAGGTGGTATAAAAATCTTTAATGGGTATTTTTGCTCTTCGAACAATCCAGTAGTCTGCGACGGAAATTCCTATGATAGGGGTAGCAAAAACACCGAAAGAACTCATGACGGTTTCGAATGTAGAATCTGAATTATAAAAGTTCCACGGCTGAACAATCCATGAAACAATGACAGTTATCGCAGTGCCTCTTTTAACATTAATATACTTAGGAAACATTCCAGCAAGATTCATACCACCAGCGACTGCACCGCATTCTAAAGCAAACCCTACTTGAGAGGCAAAAAAACACAAGCCAGCAAAAAACGCACCAGCTCTACATCCAGCGGAATAATCTTCTTCAAGGAATTTGATAATAATTTGAGTTGGCATCCACATAGCTTCGCCATACTTTCCTTTTGTTGCAGACGCGCACAACAAGCTTGCCAAGGGAACTATTGCACCAGCGACCATGATACCAAGGAAAACACCGGCTGCCATTTTCTTTTCGGATCTAGCGTATCTTGAGAAGTCATTAGCATTCATTGTTAATGGAGACAAGCCTCCATACCAACTGCTCATTGCATTTAACCACATCCACCCAATCTCGGACGAAGACAAACTCATATGAGAGTGTACCATAGGACCTGCTCCTCCGTTCTTACCTACGCAAATACCCAATAAAGCGAAGAATGCAATAGAACAGGTCCCACAACCTACAGCCACAACAATATTCAATTTTTCCGGCTTAATGAAGGAACACAAGAATAGAAGAACAAAGAAACAAACATATGCTATGAAGTCCCTTGTACCAGTTTGAATGTTAGGGGGAAGAGTATTCTTCATATTGAGATAATTTTTGCTAAAAGATGAAAATACGAGAACTAGTGCTTGGCCACCTAGCCATGATAGCTCTCCTGTTTTAATTAATGCAAAGAATAAACGAACTAACAAACCCCATATAGAGCCGTAAATCCCGAATACTTCTCTCAGGTTTCCCGCAAAGCCAACATGATATTTTGTTCCTAGAGAAGAATTCAATAAAATATATGCATAGAGAAGTAAGTTTGTCACCACCACAAGACCCATTATGTAGGGGAAGTTCAATTTTAAACTTATTAGAGACCCTGCAGCAGACCACGTCGATATAGACACATTAGGAACTCCCCAAAACCCAGCATAAGATAGTACATCCCACGTCCGCTTTCCTTTTTCCATGGGCTCTAAATCAGGATTTTGCAAAGCAGATATTTCATGGCCGTTTTGTTCAGGTATCTTCAACGTAGATAAAACTCTGCGACGAAATTTGCCCATATATATAAAGTTAGACGATAATTTTGCTTTAAAAAATGTATGAGGCTAAGGTGAGCTAAAGCCTCTAAATAGTTTCCTAATAGCGTTGTTGTATTGAATGAAAAAACAAAAAAAAAAAAAGCCAAGTCATGCAATCTATACTTTTATATAAAGCTCCAAAAATACGTAAGCCTTCGTACTATACGTTATCTTAACCTGCCTACTCGATAATGCGTAAATGCAGGATGTATTGTATTAAGCGATCAGATTTATCGGCAAATAGGAGTCTGCTACCGCGATTAGAATAAGTTTTTCAATCGAAATGTTGCATAAGCTTTAGATTATACGATATTAGAAGTAACCAAAACCAATTAAAAAAAGAAATAGAGGGACTAATTTTTATTCTTCATTAGCTACATCATAATGTAAGGTTTGGGTACTTACCATCAATACAAGATTTTTGTCTCTTTCTTTCCTTTTTTTTTTTTCCTTCTTTTTGTTTTTATTTCGGTTTACCGAAGAACCAAAGAACAAGTTCATCTAATACGTGTGAAATGTTCTCTTTTTATCAGCTTGGCCTTTTTCGTAGTAAGGGATCTCTCAAGCTCTATTCAATTAAAATTCGAGTGGTTGTGAGATGCAACCGCGTGGTATTTGTGAAAAAAAAAAAAAAGAAGGAATGAAATAAACGTTCTTGAGCGACGTTTTCCGAAAGACATTACTCCCAGGAAAATGTCGAGCGCAAAAAGGAATATACTGCATACAACCTAGAGATGTCTCTTGGCGGGTTGTGCAAAAGTCTATGTTAAGTTACATTACAAGAGTATTTTCTAAAGTTGATAAGGTTGGTAAGGTTTTATGGTAGGAGGATCGCTGACGTATTTGCCATATCATGAGCCGACTACTGTAACGGTGTTGATTCTTACCTCATTTATTTTATTCTTAAACTGTGCCGGTTGGATTATTGATAATGCGCTCTCTTGTGGACTTGTTGCTCAAATTCTTTTAGGAGTGGGATGGGGAGTGCCAGGGGCTAACTGGATTAATGTTGATGCCCAGAAAACTATTTTGCAACTTGGTTATCTCGGTTTACTTTTAATGGTATTCGAAGGGGGGCTCACCACTCCATTTAAAGAGATGAAGGAGAATTTATTGCTTTCGTTCGTGATTGCATTGACAGGTATTGGGTTTCCCATTGCACTAAGTTTCTCTTTGCTTGGATTTTCAGATGTATCACCAGTAGCAGCATTTGCTTCTGGGGCAGCTTTATGTTCGACTAGTTTGGGAACTGCCTTTACTATATTATCTACTTCTAAACTCCGCACTACGAAGGTGGGGATACTTTTGACCAATGCGGCAGTTTTTGACGATATAGCTGGACTAGTGATGATGAAAGTTGTGTCAAATTTGGGAGAAGGGTCCTTCACGGCGGTAAGTGTAATTCGACCGGTATTTGTGTCAGCAGCCCTTATTGTAATCGTCAGTGCTGTCTGCTGGCTAGTTATGCGCCCACTTACAAAGATAGCCTATAATCGCAGGTTTGAAAACACTAATAAATTTGTGAGAGGGATTTTTAGGAGAAAGGAGTTTTACTTTGTCACGCACACTTTATTACTCATAGGACTAGTCACAGCGACCTCATATGCGGGTGCTTCAAGTTTAACTGCAGCATACGTTACTGGAGCAGCCATTAGCTGGTGGGATAATGAAGTCGTTCTTCTTAAAAGAGAAGTCGAAATATCAAAGATGCCTTCCGTTGGTTTGGCAGAGGATAATGTATCCGAAGATATGTCAAGCGAAAACTATATTTCTCCAAGTGCTCATATCCGCGGTAGGGATATGTTTGAGCATTTTTATGCTCAACCTTTAAATAAACTTTTAAAGCCTTTTTTTTTTGGGTCGATAGGGTTTTCAATACCCATAAAACAAATGTTTCAAGGAAGATTGGTTTGGAGAGGAATAGTTTATACACTTTTGATGTTTGTTTCGAAGGCGATTTGCGGAAAGTGGATGTATATTGTAAGTTGTTACTATCGTGTTAAGGAGAGAAAGACTAAAAATAAAGAAACTTCATCTGACCGGCAAAAATATGATTTCTCCTCTTCGTCATACGCTGGAGCTTTGCTTGGATTATCTATGGTTCCACGCGGTGAGATTGGGTTTTTGGTGTCTTCGTTAGCTGAGTCTGCTGGTGTGTTTTCAGGAGGAAGTCGCGAACCGACCCTGAAAAGTTCTGACACATATGTTATTGTTACATGGGCTATCGTACTTTGTACAATTGTTGCACCTATATGTATTGGTTTTTTGGCTAGAAAAATTAAAAAGAACCCAGGGGAACATAATGTCTTGGGTGACTGGGGTTTGTTCGAGGGATTAAGAGAGAAATCATAACATTTTTCTCGTTATCATTACTAATGAAAATCTATTTAGTTGTATGTTGGTCTCAATGTTACCGGTAACATACAAAAAGGATAGTCTTTTATAATTTTATATTCTAAGATATTTTTGATGTGTTAGGATGTGTAGCATTTAAGAAGATATGAGTTAAAGAACAAGCAAATGGATATGGGAGGAAACCAAGCACTTCATTTAAGCAAATCGAGGAACTCAGCCACCAGTCTTCATCTTAACTAGAGCTCTCTCGTAGGCTTTTGTTATGAAGGACGTCCTTGGCTATACTTGTAACGTTGTTTGAGAGACGGGAGATTTCGGTAACTTTGAGACCTTTCTGATTAATTTATTTATTTTTTTTTTTTTTATTGTTTACCTGCATTAGGCTATCACTTTACTCCATAAATTTTAGTCCTACATCAAGTATAGGGTTAATCATTCGGCTTATTTTTTAACCAGTAAGAAAATATTTCTGATAAATTAAGATAAAGATGCCAAAATTATGGAAAATTCTTTCATATGCTACGGGCACAGGAATTTTCAGCTATTCACTCGGGGTATACTATTTGAACCTGAGAATTCAAACAATACCGCCTGAAAAACTCCCTAAAGGAATGAGCATTCAAAAAATTACACCAACTAAAGGTAATTATATTCCTTACGTAGACACATTCTGTACTACAGTAAACGGCGATTCCACAAAAAATTTACAAGAGAGGTTCATCAACGGGATCGGCCTTCGTAGTGCACTAAAGGGCTTCAATGTTGAGATAATATCTTCTCAACAAGACCAAGGTTTTTCTTCTTTTGTATATAAATGGAATTGGAAGAACCCAAAGCTTGTTGACTTCTTCAACCAATTGGCCAATTACGGATACCCATATAGATTACAAAGTGGTGGCTATCATGAACTTTACATTGAGAGGACGGAAAAAACAGACTTTTTTAATATTTTTTTCGCTAGTGCACATGAATACGAATACTTCCATGATAGCAAAATCTTACCTGGTCTCTTTTTGCATTTACATACTACTTATGCAAAGGTTTTGCTTTTATGGTCATATAGTAAAAGTCACTAAGCTGTTTTCGGGATTTATGACTCCCGAAAAGCTCGGTATTCTTTTTTATATATCTTTTTTCTACAATTTCGATATCAGTTTGTTACTATTAATGTATGCTTCTAAATTCTGAAAATATTTTCACTTTGGAATTCCAATATGGTCGCACATTAAAAAAAAAAAAAAAAAAAAAAAATTTTTCTGGAGATCTCGTATTCCGCTCGTTCATCTATTGAAGCTTTTTGTGCTATATAACTATGCTTTGGATAGAACATCCAAAGTAACACTCTTTGGACGTTCAATTGGCAACCCAAGAATCCTGTCCCATATCAATTGTGCTAATGGACCAATTGATCTGGAGACACCGAATATGACAGTGAAATACAAGGTCTCCCTAAGGCCATAGTGGTAAAACAAAACACCCGATGAAGAGTCGACGTTTGGATAAGGATTCTTTGTCTTACCTTGTTCCGTCAAAACTTGTGGCGCTATCTGTGAAAGAGCATGAACCAATCCAAAGTTTATGTCTGAATCATTTATGGAAGGTCTAGAATAACCAAATTTCATCATGGCCTCAAATCTAGGATCGGGCTTTCTCAACACAGCATGGCCATACCCTGGAATCACCCTTTTAGAGTTCAAGATAGACCATAAGTATTCAACAATTTTGTCGTCCGAGGGAAGCTTAGAATCGCTGGCAATACTTTCTTTCATCCCAAGGATAAAACGAAGAACCTCCTGCGCAGCAAGACCATGCAAGGGACCCGCTAAACCTTGGATACCAGCGGAATAGGAAAGATAAGGGTCACTGAGCGCGGAACCTACTAAATGAGTGGCGTGAGCGGAGACATTACCACCTTCATGATCACCATGTAATGCACAGTACAAACGAATCAAGTTAACGAAATCGGCGCTGTCTCTGTCAGAAAGATTCTTTATATTCACAGAATCTTTTGTTGTCATTCCCAATAAAGAGGCCAAATTATAACTTATGTCTTTTGTCTTATTAATTTCACCAAGCGAACTGATAGATCTGGCTTCTAACTCATGTCTCTGGTACGTATTCTGGTAAATCTTACCAGCAATCGTGGGAAGTTTGGCAAGCAAATTGATAACATCGTCAAAAACGTATTCCCAGTATTCATTTTTCCCAATCCCTTTTTCATATGCTTTTGCAAATTTTGATTCGTAATTCAAGGCCGAAATTGCAATTGACAATTGAGTCATTGGGTGTATATCTGCTGGAAGCGCTTTCAAGGAATTCTCCACGTATGCTGGTAATTCCGCGTTTTCTGCCAATTCGCCGCAAAAAGCATCGATTTGTTGCTGCAGTGGCACTTTTCCTGTCAAAAGGAACCAAAACATCGATTCAGGAAGCATTTCAGCAAGTGGCATGTCAGCCTCTTCCGCATGTTTGGGCAAAATGCGCTGACAATCCTCAATAGTCTTTCCGTGAAATCTTATCCCTTCATTTGGATCCAAACTTGATCCTTCCCACACCATTGATTTATTACCTCTCATTCCTCCGATTACACTAGCAACAGTAATCTCTCCCAATGTCTTAGCGTGATTTTGCTTCACATTGTTTAACAATTCCAATTTTTCCGGTATAGCTTCTTTAAGTGCTTCCTTTAAATCTGCACTCAGTCTCACAATTCTACTGCAATGCAATTGTTTCACAAATCTGTTCTTGCTCTCCAAGGCCCTTAACATCTGGACACCTTGGCTAAATCCTAACTTCGTACTCATGACTGTTTTGTTAATGTTGCAAAAAACAAGTCAGTAACTATCTGCCTACCTTTTCGAACTCTGCGTCAAGGACAATGCCTCTCTTATATAGTTTCTTGTGCTTTTGCAGTGAGACTTTCACATTCTACTAGAATTTTACAATTGACCCCACTCAAGATTATATACAGGTTCGGAATAGCTAACTCGAATTTGTCCGGGAAAGCGGATATAAAAGGCTTATGTCGAGGGTAAGTATATAAGACGGATTTTGTAGATACTACAAAACAGAAAAAGAAGGATTGGTTAATGATCAGCAATTCAGTAAAACAGTTGAAAGAGACCACAAGGTTAGGAGCTAAGGTAGCAGGGATTAGAAGTATTATGACTAACAATACTCGACCAAAGCCCGATAGGTTGCTTGAAGAAATTTCACAATATATCCATGATTACAATGTTGACTCAAAAGTTGCATTCGATACAGCCAAGCTTTGCTTGTTAGATACTTTGGGATGCGGATTGGCAGCTTTGAAGTATGAGCAACCTAAAAGACTCATTCAGCCAACGGTTCCAGGAACAATTGTTCCCAACGGAACAAGAGTTCCAGGAACTGACATTGTGAGTGATCCTATTAGAGGTGCTTTCAACATTGGAACACTTATTAGATGGCTTGACTACAATGATTGCTGGTTGGCGGCAGAATGGGGACACCCCAGTGACAATATGGGGGGTATCCTTGCGGTCGCAGACTATTTGACTAGGTTACACAAAGCCACTAATGGTGAGCAGGGCAAGTTGCTAAAGGTTAACGATGTATTGGAAGGAATGATCAAGGCACACGAAATTCAGGGAGTTCTTGCCTTGGAAAACTCATTCAACAAGGTCGGATTGGATCATGTGGCCCTTGTAAAAATCGCGACGACTTCGGTAGTATCGAAGTTGCTAGATTTAAACTATGATCAGACAATTGATGCCATCTCACATGCCTTCGTTGATGGGCAGTCATTGAGAACTTACCGTCATGCGCCAAACACTATGTCGAGGAAGTCTTGGGCAGCAGGGGATGCTTGTTATCGTGCAGTGAACTTAGCCTACCATGTCAAGCACGGAGAAGGAGGAATGCCTTCTGTTTTAACAGCTAAGAATTGGGGTTTCTATGACGTCTTGTTCGGAGGCAAAGAATTCACTCTACAGAGAGGATTTGGTAGCTACGTGATGGAGAACGTTTTGTTCAAGATCTCTTTTCCAGCAGAATTTCACGCACAAACAGCAGTTGAGGCAGCGTTGACTTTAAACCAACAAATGAAAGATGCAGGCAAAAGTTATGAGGATATCAAGAGTATTAGAATAAGAACACAAGATGCAGCGATGCGGATTATCAATAAAGAAGGTCCTCTCTACAATTATGCGGATAGGGATCACTGTATACAATATATGACAGCGATACCTCTTATTTATGGGCGTTTGACTGCTGATGATTATAGTGACAAGATTGCGGAAAATCCTGCAATTGATGAGCTTCGTGCCAAGATGAAGTGTGTTGAAGAAAAGCAATATTCGATTGATTACCATGAGCCTCTGAAGCGTTATATCGGCAATGCTATTAAAATTGATTTTAATGATGGCACTGGTTTGGATGAAGTTGAAGTGGAGTTTCCAATTGGTCACAGGAAACGCCGTGAAGAGGGTACTCCTGTTTTGCTTGAAAAATTCAGACGCCACGTTACGGAACACTTCGGTGAATCTCCTCAAAGTGAGAAGATTATTCAAGTCAGTACGAGCGATGGTCTTGCAGGACTCGATGTTGATGACTACGTGAATTTGTACGTGACAAAATAAAACGAGTCTTCGCCAAGAAAGTAACTGCAAGTAGTTGGATAAAGAAAAGTAAATATATTCTGTATAAAGAAATCTATATTTAAGAGTTTGAAGTTTGACTTATCCCTCTCTAGTCTTAACTTTTAAAAAGTGTTTTCTGTCGAATCGCTACCAGTTGCACTAGTTTGGGAGCCCACCTGGACGATACTCATCAAACTATCTGCATAAGAAGCGCCAGACCACTTTTGATGGGTCAAGACGTCACAGTTTTGTTCTCTTTCTTTTTTCTGTACCAAGTTAACATAAGCTTTCATTCCCTCGGTCTTGAAGTTCTGTGATAATTCCCACATAGCAGTAGCATCCACATGAATTCCCGCAAGAGACACCAATTGCAAAACAAAGCCGTGCTTTGCTAACTCCAGGATGAAATTCTTCATATCTTCTTCTGTAAAGCCATGGGCAGACCAATTGAAACTTGGGCTTAAGTTGTAAACAAGCATCTTTCCAGGAAAATGTTGATGTACTTTCTCGGCGAAGGATCTAGCGTACTCAACATTAGGGGATTTTGTCTCTATCCAAAGAAGGTCAGAATAAGGGGCAAAAGCTAATGCACGCTTAATAGCTACGTCAATGCCACAGCGAATCATGTAATATCCTTCACTAGTTCTAGGCGCATCCCAGTTGAAATAAATATTGGTGCCCAAGAAAGCACGGGCTACTTTTCTGGCATCAAAATTTGATTTCCCTTTGGCAGATGCCAAATAGTCATCATACAAATTTTCTTTACCAGATTCCGCTAATTTCTGACGAACCGCTTCGTCAAAAGTAACCAAAGTATTCTCCTCGAGCCATTTTTTTTCTAGGTCTTCCATAACTTTGCTGGAAGCTCCTTGTGCTCTCGCTTCCTCCAAGCATTCGATAAGGGGCTTAGAATCGGGGTCAGTAATTCCTAGAATGTACTCATGATCATATGGGTCAACAGAGGAGCTAAGTAAGTTACCGGTTTCGGAGTCTGTACGCGCAATCAAAAGATTGGAGCAACCCATAATATCCCATTGTAAACGAGTAGAATGTAAACGTGAAAGGTGGGTTGAGGTAGGCACAAGTACTTTTCCGGCTAAATGACCACATTTTTTTCCTCCATGGAGCTGGTCCTCAATATGAATAGCAGCAGAGCCCCTCTCAGCAAACAACTTAGCAAGCTTCATCACCGAGCCTGTTCCACCATGACCGGTATCTGCATCGCTAATAATGGGTCTCAAATAATCGATACGCGAGTTCCCACTTTCAATTCGTTTTTGCTTTTGCTCTCTAGAGAAAGAAACCCATTCGTGCCACGACTTTTTGTCATGGAGTAACTGAGCTCTAAATAACCGGTCAACTTGGTTGGGAACTGTATCGTAAGGATAATCACCAAAGTCAGGTGATACTTCATTTGTCGTAGTTAAAACACTCGAACACGCCCATCCAGAAACGTAGCATACTTCTTGGTTGCGCGCAGTTTGACTTACTTGAACAGGATCTATACATCCTAGTGTATGTACCGGCTCCTTGTTCTTGAATCTTTCCTTTAGCAAATTAAAGAGCTTGATACCTTGTATAGAAGATGGATATTGAATAGGAAGAGTACCTCTATGCTTCACTACCTGTTCTGCTGTGTATGGTCGTTTAATTCCCTCAAATCGAGGAGTGTCCCACCAGTCCTGCACTTCCTTGATTTGTTCGTTATAATAGTTTTCTTCATCTTCTAGCTTGGGATAAGGAAAAGTAGAAAGCGTACTGTTGTATCTTGCATTTCCTACAAATCCCATACCCATATTTTTTGTCTTGCTCAACAATCTCGACCTCATTATTTTAAAATAAATTTGTTCTGGTCAAAGTTGATGTCCACGTTAGAGGCTGATTTTCCGAGCTGCATTTGGCGGAGAAAGCGAGGTCCAAAAGAAAAAAAAAAAAAAAAAAGATTTCTACTACTCCTTAAAAAACATCATAGCTACAACAGAAAAATAAGAAGAAAAAGGAAAAGAAAAAAACACTAACGGAACAGTATTTAGCAACGGCTACAGGAAGAATATTGACATCATAACCTCGGGTTATTGATTAATGATTCTCTACTTTATTTATATGCGTCTATATCTTTTTTTTTTTTTTTTTTTTTTTTTTTTTTTTTTTTTTTTTTTTTTTTTTTTTTTTTTTTTTTTTTTTTTTTTTTTTTTTTAATTCTTTTAAGCCCAGTGACATGTGAAAACGCTAAAGGTTGTCAAATGTTTCTTTGATAATTTTGGCACTAGCTTCGATAAATATTATGAAAAAACCTCGAAATGGTTATAAATTTCTCAGCTTTTTTTCTTTTTTTTTTTTTTCTCTTTTTCATTTCTAAATCTCTTTTCTCTTGTTTCAAAACTTAAAGTAGGTAGCGAAATGTAACACTGATCAAGTTGCTTTCTCCAGAAATTCGAGCATGAATATGGTTGTCTTTTAGAGCATGCAATTGTCCCTTTTACTAAAAAGATCGAGAAAGATAGTACCTTTAAAAGAACTCGGTAAGAACTCACCTGAGAATATAAGTTACTTCTGCATTTCTCAAATTAAATATAGGTTCCGAGATCGCCTAAGACATGTGTTTTAGCACATGCAGGATACGGAACTGCTGTAGTAGAGATAATACAATTTGAGAGACAATTTGAGAGATTGAGTGCATATAAGCGAAATGGATTATAAATACGCAGCAAGCAAAGATGTTTAGTATTTAGTACTCAGTGCTTGTCATTCATTGCTCACTAAGAGGCGAAAGTATTAAATCATAGATTTAACGTTAAGTTTTTTTGTTTTTTAAGAGCATAAAAAATGGTTAATAAAGTAGTAATTGCACTTTCTTGCTACAACGAAAAATTTTATCCTGACGGCGCAAGGACAGGAGTTTTCGCAATCGAAAGTATTCATCCATTCGACACGTTCAAGAAGGCAGGATACGAGGTGACATTTACCTCCGAAAATGGAAAGTACGGTTTTGATGAACATTCACTTGTCAAGGATTTCTTGGATGGGGAAGAGTTGAAAGCGTTCAAAGATCCCAATTCAGATTTCAACAAGCACTTGAAAAATATCAAAAAAGCTTCTGACTTGAAGAATGAACATTTCGATATCTTTTTTGCTGCAGGGGGTCATGGGACTTTGTTCGACTTCCCAAAGGCAACCAATCTTCAAGAATTGGCTGCAAATATTTACGCGAACGGTGGTGTAGTTGCTGCACTCTGCCATGGACCAGCAATATTTGAAGGTCTCAAGGATAAAAAGACAGGCAAGTTATTGATCGAAGGAAAATCTGTGACTGGTTTCACTGATACAGGAGAGGACCTCGTTAAGGTAAATTCAGTGATGAAAGATCTCGGGTTGTTAACGACAAGAGAAATCGCGGAAAAAATTCATGCAAAGTATTTGGCCCCACTTGGTGCTTGGGATGATTTTTCTATAACTGATGGCAGAATAATTACAGGGGTAAATCCGGCCTCAGCTATTTCTACTGCAAGGAGGGCAATTGATGCACATAAAAGTACATAATCTGCACATCAGTGTGTGTACTCAAGGCTATTTTGTATAGGTATGTAGTTCCATAGCAAATGGAATATGTGATCGGTGTCTCTCATTTTTTATTTTATTTTATTTAATTGTATTTTTTTTTTTTTTTTTCTTTTTGCTTTTGGAATTGTTGACTCTTAGGAGTTGTGAACACAAGTACTATTTGCTCTCACGAATGGCATGAAAAAATAAATTGAACCCTTGAACTCAGTTTACTTGTGAGCACTTAGTCGTTCATTTCGGGTCTCCTTAATCTAAATTATATGTGATCAATGAAAAAGTTAATTTTTGTAATATAAATTGTCCTTCTTCTGTGAGTTCATTTCCTACTTTTAAAATATCTCAGATAGCCATTTTGCTCTATTATTAAAACGAATGACTTATTTGTTCCTACTTTTGTGTGTGCGTGTGCGTGTACGTGTGTGTACACAGCACCCTAAACATAGCTATACTACACCCCAAGTTCTAATTTCTAGCTAGGCAACCGGCGACTTGCAGGTGAAAGACGAGGCCGAACCTTCTTCTTGAAATGTTTGGATAAGGTCCAGGACACTTGAATATATGCCGAGAACAGCAGTTGCCAAAGAAGCTAGAAAAACTACAAAATTGAAGGTATTAAGTACCCATCTGTCCTTGTAACCTCGAACCCATCTTGAAAAATATTTTCGATAATCAAACCAATATGTTCTATCAGCGTGAGGATTGTAAACCTCTTCCCCTTTAGCTGCACCTACTCGTATATTAAAAATTATCATCATCAAAGGTGGGAAAGTGTACGAAAATTGTAAGGTACAAACGGCTCCTACTAGTGAAACAAAATCAGAAACGTGAGGAATTGCAGCGGCAAGGACAAAACCTATGATCCAATAAATTATAACAGCTGCTATCCAAATTAGTCTTCCATATTTGGACTCAAAGCTAGGAAGCCTAAGGGGTCGCTGGCAGAATGTGTGGTATATTATCTTGACTCCAATGTTTCCATAAAGCACTGCACCGATAAGAGACGCAACCATACTAAAAACATTACCAACTGTTTGCCAAGCCCATTGCGAGTCAGGTATTCCTTGATTTGCTGGATTAACGACAAACTGACCTTGTTGAGAATACATGAATAATCCGTAAGTTAAATAAACAACGAAAATAAAGATCTGAGCTACTAGCATTCCTTTCCAAAAATCCCATGGTCGTTTCATTTCTGCCATAAACTCAACAAAAACTAATGCAAACCCATATGCAAACACAATATTCATGCACGCCGTTAGTTGATCGGTGAACTTTGCATTACCATTGTTATATATGATTGCCTGTGTAATAACTGGTCCTGGTGAAACACCATTTGTTCCTCCAGCAGCTGTATAATTGGGTGGCAGATTAGCAACCAAGACCATACTCATAATTACAACGAACACAATAAGCCATACTGAAAAATTCGCCAAGAAGCTAAATCGTTTTAGTGATTTAATTTGTCCAAGTATCATTCCGGCGATTGCCCACACCATGATTAAGACAGTATAACATCCCCTTCCTTTTGCCACCTGTGACAATGATTGGCCGTTAGTAAGAATAACAACAGCAACATTGCTCATAAGTTGTATGGATTGAAATATATCGACACAATATCTTGCACTAGAACCACAGATGCGACCAACGAGGTCCCCGTAGTTCTTGATAGGGTATTTCTCGGAGTCAAGTTTTAAAAACATTCTCCACAAGAGAAGCCCTGTGTATACCGCAACTACGCCGAATAAAAAAAATAATAAGCTCCCTGGTATATAGCCAAGCTGAGAGACAGCATATGGTGCACCAAAAGGTCCAAGAACGTCTGTCGTGATCAAAAAAAAAATAGAAATCCAAGAAAGGCTTCGAGCTACACGAGTTGAATTCTCTATGGATTCATTTAAACTCTGTTCCGACAACCCCACATCAGCCTTTTTTGTCGTTTTTTCATCCATATCTTCATGCGTTATTTCAACTTTTCCATGGTTGCCTTTAAGGAAGTGTGCCTTAAACACTGCCCCCCAAGATACTGAGGAATCTGGTCCAGAGTCCGAACTTTCCTTTTGTCTTTGGACTCTAGCTTCAAATAAAACTTCGTCGATAGGAACTCTACTGTGCTCAGTTACACCTTTTTCATCGACAAAGTCTTTTACTACCTTAGTGTTTCCAGCAATAACGGAAGGACCCCTGCTATCGATTGCACTGATCTCCCTCATTAAGAAAAATAATAACTAATGTTGATTTTACGAAGTACAGCGAGATAAACTCATATTATACCTCCACAGCTAGGGTTATTGTGCCGCGAAGAAACCTATTTTTTCAACCTAGGCTTATCCAAGATAAGCTTTTCCGCGATGCAGACTGGGGAAACTGATAAGACCCGGAGTGTCTATAAACCTTCTCGACCTTCCCAAAGTGGTAATTACATTGACAATGTCATGCAACATAGTACCAATAAAACTATAGATGTGAAAATATAAAAAGTGATGTTAAAATTTATCAAGAAACTACTATAACAAGCAAGAAATATTTTTCTTTAGTTTGAATTCTTTGATGCTACTTTGGATAAGCTTCTTTCTTCAATAGTAAAATTTTGGGTAAGAATAGAGGGTAGACTTCATTAGTTTGTAAGTAAGTCTACCTTCATGATTGCTTGTTCAATAGCAATACCAGGTCTCATGAATTCTTCTGTTAAATATATTTTTTAGAGAAACTTATTTCATCATTTATAATGTTTAAGGGCTGGTAAATTTTCTCTATGTTTCAAAATTTTTTCTTCCTGGCATTGTTACTTTTCTGTCAGTGTAAGTAGGTAATACATAAAAGAAAGTAGCCAAAAAAAAAAAAAAAAAAAA
>JAJLZR010000074.1:0-16254 GCA_030572315.1 [Candida] glucosophila | reverse complement strand
CGTGAGTTTTCTTTCTCTTTTAATCCATGGAAGGCAAGAATGTGTATCAACCTCAAGGGAATTGGTTATGAAAGAATTCCATACAGGTTCACTGAAATCCAAAGATACTTACCTAATATAATAAAACCAGGACAAGAATGTCTTGTCCCGGTGATTGAAGATGGAGATCAGGTTATCCAAAGTTCTGTTAAGATAGCTGAATATTTGGATGAGAAATACCCTGCAAATCCGATTTTCCAAGGTAACAGATATCTTGAGATGGTTCTTTATGACTTGTTTGAAAGCCAAGTTGCTACCTCAGTTTTCGTCTTATGCGTACTAGATATGTTCCTTATTTTGGATAAAGAAGATAAGGAGTATTTTATTCGTACTAGGACTCCAATACTTGGTAATATTGAAACATTTGTGAGTGATAAAGCCGATGAAGCTGTGTTAACAATTGAAAAGGTTTTCTCGGCAGTCTCTCAAGGATTAAAGAGATCCAGATTCATTGCAGGTGATAATATTGGTTGGTCAGATATTACATTAGCGTCGCATTTATTAATGCTAAATAGACTCAATGAGGCAAATTTCTTGAAAGTAACAGAAGAACATAATTATTCGCCGGAAATCAAAAGATGGTGGAGGGACATGCAATACTTAGTAGACTGACCTGTGTACACCTTGTCTGTTCAGGTGTGCATGTGTTCAAGACCTTGATTAAAATCTCAATCATTAAATAAAAATGTGATATTAAGCAGCGATGTGTATAAAACATTTTTTGTATGAACCAAAATCTTCAAAAAGTTCTCCGAGCTTGCATTAATATTCTGGTAGATAATTTTTACAAAAATGATTTCTCTAAGATAACTCTTTCTAATTAGCCAGTAAATCACTAATACACTTTTGAAGGTTATCGAAAAGCAACTTAGGCCTCTGTTTATTATCGTGCGCAACAAATTCGTTATTTAATCCACGGTTTCGTAATTTTATGAAAATTAGAGATTAATGAATAAATTTAGTGAATACCAAAGTATTTACGTATTTGACACACCATGTAACTGAATCTCACCAGGAAGTAGGACCGAAAGTTTCCCCTTTTTTTAATTTATAGTATGGAGTACTTTTATAGTCTTTTGTTTTCTCATACACACTATTGCCCCACCAATTGAGTTTTCCTCCTGGATAGGTCACACATAAAAAAATAATAATAGCACTTATTGCGACCCCTGAATCAAACGCAGCCGACAAAATGTTATTATACTTAGCATGGAAGTACCGATAGTACTTTCTCAACCAGAAATTAAAAACAAAACAGGTTGCAAAGTATAATGAGTAATTATACAATGTAGAAGGTGGAATATTTCCTGATCCCGTAAAAAAAACTGGAGCGTTCATCTTCCCAAACCACCTCTTTGGAAACTTTTTGTAAAGAATGTAGGTAATAATTGGGAAAAAAAGGCCAACAACAAAGAAATACAATAAAGGGTTGTACAACTTTCCAGGTGAAAATAATTCCCCTACCAAAGAGTATGTTATGCTGCTATTAAAAATAACTCGACCATTAGGACAAGAAAACTCAGCTTTTTCATTACAAATATGTTTAATATTGAATCTCATCCATCTCTGCACAGCAACATTAACCAAACAAGCCCAGATTGTTCCATATATTTGAAAAAAGAACAAAAGCCTTGGTGGTACCTTCATGTATTGTGCTAGCTTTAAATCTCTTGAAAAATCAAGCCCATGTCTCATTGGTATAAAGCCATAAAGCTTTATCATCATGTTAGCTAATGGGTTCCCCGGGAATGCATATCCTGCAATAAGTTCCGTTATTATATTTAAGCCCACATGTTGGTTCGTCATTGCCTCCAACAAACCTTGAGGAATGAATCCAACGAAAGCTATGGCAAATGCGATCACTAGGCCCCACGCAGGAAGATGTGAATATTCATAAAATCCCGCAATTGCAGCAAAAGATAAACCAATAGAAACAGCAAAAAGGATAGCATACCACCATTCAGGTACTTCTTTAAATGAATTCATTAATCTTTTATGGATATCTTCCCCCCCATGTTTTGCGTTTCGGAACTTTGCAATTATATCTTTTCCCAGATATAATGCAGCGTGAGTAAATATTGAAGTTATTGCAGCAAAGTTTAAACCGTAGGACAACAAATAAGAATACGGCAATATTAGTGGAGAATAATTCTTATATGCTTCTTTATGGACTCGAAGGTCGTTTCCTAAAATTTTACTGGCTTTGTAGGAACTTTGCTTATTGTCGTAATTCAGTGAACTGATCATAGGCAAATACTTCGCATACCAATGGTTAGTGTAATATAGACATGGCAAAATAATAATGAAAAAAATGAATACGGATCCGTAGGTATTTGCAGCCACCCAGAAAGGAGTAGCTAATGGTGAAACACTCATTGCCTGAGTAATCTGCGTCCAGTCAAAAGTAATAGGAATTATTCCCAATCCTGACTTTATTCCAAATATTTGATTTACCACTGTATTATTAGGCGCTATCCAGCAGACCCAATTGAAATAACTCAATCCTTTGAAGATAAAACCAGGAAACCAATACCACACGAAAGAAATTATAAAAGCAAGACTAAACATTTGATATCGGGACAACTTAAACTTTGACACCCTAAAATTTTCACCAAGCTCAGATTTTCCTAAAGCATGAAAAAGAGTACTCGTAACTAAGCTTTGGGGCCAAATCATAGATGCTGGGTACACAATCCACCTTCTGGTTAAACCGGCAACTCCGAAACCTAAAAGTTGGGTAGAAAACACTAGCAAAATTTCATAACCAACATTTGTCTTTATATTGTAAAAATTAGTTTGAGCAATGAGAATGTTCATTGCATAACTCGTAGAAGCAGTCAACGAGATCACAATCACCAACAATGCGTGCTCTTGGGTCGAGAAATCCCCTGGACGGAGATCGAAGAATGAGAACCTGCATTTTATATCCGGAAATTTCGCAAGAGCCTTCCCTATAGGATACGAAATAACTTGGGCAACCACATAGGTGAGTGTTATATTTGGATATCTCAAAGAAAAAAATTGGTTAACTCCTGCAAATACAATAACAAATGCTGTTATCAAAAACCAAGACCTCCAATGGTTTAGTCTGATATTAGGATCGAATTCTGTAGAAACTGCTTGTCGCACTTCAGGATAAGGAGAATTATTCATTCTGGATGGATCACCCTCTATAAAATCATAGCATTCCTCTTCTATTTCTATCAAAGAATCAGAATTGTCTACACTGTAGACTTCTTTATCCGTCCATTCTGAATCCACCTTTCCTGTGTTTACCTTATCCGTGTCCATTGGATATACAAGCAAACCTATTCATCATAATATGCTTTTATCATACTCATCTTTTAAACCAAAATGATTTTTATTGTGGCTGCTTCACACCTTCTGTCGTTATCAAGATAGTACCCATCGCATAATGTCTTCTGCATGGAAGTGCGCTGACCGATTATGAACATTCAGCTGATATTTCAAATTCAACCCTCAAAAGGGTAAGAATAAATTGCATTAAAAGAGATAATGAGCCAAACGTAAGGAAGACGCCCGAATTTAAACAAAAAAAAAAAAAAAAAAAAAAAGCCATACCTGGGAAGTATTTTTCTTTTCAGCCAACTTTTTTTTTCCTTCCTTAAAAAAAGAAATAAAAGGTTTCCTTAAAGAAAATTTCCTTTCATAAAGAGCGTTTGCTTAAAGTAGTAATTGAGGGTCAGGCGTATTATTTCACAAAGGAAGGTTATTTGAATAAAGCTGTTTACTCTTTGATTGACATGTGGCGAATGTTATCGTCAGTGATATTCGACTCGAGCTTCTCTTTTTGTTCTGTCTTGTGCAGAATCTTATATCGCGAAATATATAATAATGCAGCTTATCAGCGTACCCGCGCTCAAAAATGCAATATAAAGCTGGGTTGTAGGTATAATCAACTTCGGTGAATTAGATTTTAGGGGAATTGAACTTCAGGATCCCTGTATATGTAAGGCTAAAGTTTGAGGGAATATCATGACTTTGAGCGAACGTGAAAATAAAGGGTCAATTTTGATTATAGGAGCAGGCACGTTTGGATTGTCGACTGCTTTAGAGTTGGCACAGAAGGGTCTTTCAAATGTTTGCTGTTTTGACAAGTATAAGGTGCCATCGCCTATAGCGGCTGGAAATGACAGCAATAAGATATTTGATTATCCGTATTTGGCACCCAGTGAGGAACCATCGACATCGGAGAGGTTAGATTTAGAAGCGCGCGACGAATGGAAAAAAAATCCTATATACGAACCCCATTATCATCCTGTCGGTCTAATTGAAGCCGCATCTTCCGAAAAGCCTTTGTTGGATACAATAAAGAGATTCCAGTATTTGAGGGAAGCCAAAATTAAAGACTATAGATATATAGATACCCCTGAACAATTCAGAGAATATTTACCTATACTAAAAGGAGAGTTACAAGGTTGGAGAGGTTTCGTTCTTGATCAGGACAATGGGTGGGTACACGCAAGAAATTCGCTCATAGATACATATAAAGAAGCCAAAAGATTAGGGGTACAGTTTTACTTCGGTGAAGATGGTGAAATCGTCGACGTCGACTATGGAAAAAATGAAGTTGTAAGTATCATAGCTAAGTCGGGAAAGAAGTACACAGGGGAAAAATATGTAATGACTTTAGGAGCCAGTGCGGTAAAAATTCTCAACTTTGAAAGTCAGCTTGAAGCGAAATGCTTTACGCTAGTGCATATAAAGGTCACCGATGAGGAAGCAAAAGATTTTAAAGGCTTACCAGTTGTTTTCAATAGCGAAAGAGGTTTTTTCTTTGAACCCGATGAAAATAACGAAATTAAAATTTGTAATGAATTTCCAGGACACACCAATTATATAGACAAAGGAGAATCCATCCCTCTACACAAGATGGAGATTCCCTTGGAAGCTGCAAATGATGTGAGGCAGTTTTTAAAGGAGACAATGCCTCAGCTTGCCAATCGTCCGTTTGTCAAGACTAGAATTTGTTGGTGTACTGATTCTCCGAATCGGGAGTTAATCTTAACCACCCATCCACAATTTAAGAATTTGATTATTGGCTCAGGCGACTCTGGAAGAAGTTTTATGCTAATGCCCATTATAGGAAAATATATAGGTAAAGTTCTTATTGAAGGTGATGATACTTTATTACCGCAAGATAGAGAGAATTGGAAATGGAGACCTGAAACATCTGACTCTAGGGATAACAAACAAGGTAGATATGGAGGTAAGGGATTAGTCACGGATTTGCGTGATGTGACTGAATGGATATCAGCAGAAAATCCGAATCCTCATAAGTTACCTTAGTTTTCTTTATTTCAGTTCTTTTTCTTTGACATGGTAATATGGAGGAAGTATTAGTGGTATTTTTCGGAAATAATATTAAGTGTGTGTACTTGATCTCCGACGTTTAGTGCCCTCAGTAGTACGGCAAATACATATACCTATTGAAATGCATCCATGTGAATACCATATGCTTACCAAATGTGCGTTATATACATCAATGCGCATATGATGGATCCTATTGTTTCAACCGAATTATGAACGTGTGGCTCCAGCTGCCCTTTTGACGCTGCGTCGTGCCTTCAAATTTTTGTAGCAAACTAAATATATCTACTCTTAACCACCCTTAGTTAGCGGAGATGTTATTATCAAAGTCGCTTAGTTATAAATTGGCAAGCTTAAAGCTTTAAGGGTGCATTAAAGTGGAAATTGATTTAGATCGTTGCAAATGTTGAACATCGATAAAGTCAGAAGTGTGGGATCTGCTCTCCTAAATGATAATGGGAGAGTGCTAAACAATTTTACTGATGAAAAAGAACCCAACAAGTCTAGAAATGTTCCCTTGGAAGAGTTTTTGTATGAAGCCAAATTGCAAAGGGATAGGGAAGCTTCTCCGGAATATCAGGATACCGCTCCCGCAGTTTCCCTATGGGACTTATTTAAATCTAATATGATTAAAAATAAAAATATTGGAAGTGTCAGAAAGATTGGAGAAAGAGCTAAACAAGAACAGAAATACGAAAGTCCTACCAAAGAATTGAAAGCAAAAGGTGACATTATTGTTTCTACTGAAAGCCTCTCGGAATCCCTAGAAAATGCAAATCGTATGGCAAGAAGTGCTTCATGGGGTTCTATTTTTTTCTTGATCACTACAGATATTCTTGGACCTTCTAGCGCTCCATTCGCAATCTCTGAGTTAGGATATGTGCCAGGAAGTTTGTTGTATTTTTTGTTTGGAGTGGCTGCTGTCTACACTGGCATTCTTTTGTGGAGAATGTTTTTAAAACTCGATTCCATCAAATATCCAATTAAGAATTATGGGGATATCGTTGGTCGTACTTGTGGTTCTACAACTAGGTATTGTATTGACTTACTCCAATCTATTCAGTTACTTTGTAATGTTGCTGTTATTATTCTAGGGAATGGCCAATCATTATCACAAATGGCGAAAGGTAAAGGATGCTACACTGTTTTAATTTTCGTTTGGGCAATTGTGGGTATGATAGTCGGACAAATTAGATCATTACAAAGATATGGATTCTTGGCTAACTTTGCAGTTTGGTTGAATATATTTGTCATAATTGTGACCACGACCGTAGTTTCGAATCTGGGGCCAAATATTGCAGCTGCGCAGGGAACGCGTCCTAGTGGTAAATCTATTTCTCCGGGTCCAGTCGCAACACATGCAATAATTTATATGAAGAACAAAAAGATTTTCCAGAGCCAACTATCATCATGTATGAACATGGTTTATTCATATGGTGGAGCAATGGTCTTTGCTGAATTTATGGCAGAAATGAGGAGGCCATGGGATTTTTGGAAAGGCATGATATCGGCCCAGACTTTTATTTTCGCGATTTATTTGATATATGGATTAGTGGTATATTCTCAACAAGGCCAATTTGTTGCTAACCCAGCAAATCAAGGGATCTCGGATTCAAAATGGGCTTGGCAGACTGTCTGTAATGCTGTCAGTTTAGTGGCTTCCCTTCTTGCAGCGGGTCTTTATGGTAATGTCGGCGTTAAAGTTGTATATGAAACATTTTTTCGAAGGCTTTTGAGGTTTCCAAGTCTTGAATGTAAATTCGGGAGAGTAATTTGGATTTTTGCAGTTATAATATATTGGGCGATATCATTTGTAATTGCTGCTGCTATTCCTCATCTTTCAGATTTGGTTACCCTCGTGGGTGCAGTATGTATTTTACAATTTTCTTATACTTTTCCACCCATAATGCTGTTTGTTTTAAGCATACGTATAAGCGCCATGAAGGATGACGAAGGGTATGACCCCAGTACCAAAGAGGTGAGACGTGTCGATACTTGGAAAAATGCTTCAAGATGGATCCGAGGGTACAAACAAAGATGGGTCTTCAATACGATCAATTTCATCGTTTTTTTAGCTTCTTTGACTACTGCTGCTCTTGGGATATACTCTAGTGGTGAATCTCTCGCTTCTGATTTCGAAAGTGGTGCATCCTCATCTTTTACTTGCAAATCTCCTGTGGCTTGAGTCGAATAGTAAAAGGTAGTGTAATCACCTTCATGTAATGTTATTGTGTGTAAGTAGTCTTGAACTCAAATGGGCGATATTTTACAAGAACAAACTATAGGAAATCCCTAAAATAATTACTCTATACAACTATAGGGGTATATATACCAGTCTTTATGTTGCGATAACGATTAAGGGTATATTTAGATATTTGGGTGTATCTAAATAAAAGAAAAAGAAAAAAAGAAATTAATTGTATTTAGTACTACATCTCGCTTATGTAGCTCACTTGGATAGTTGCGTTAGAAAATTATTAAGAAAAAAGTATGAAGCAAGATATCCATGCTTTTATGGGGACAGTAATTTCTAAGTGCACTACACTGGCGCGGCCCGTTGATTCGGGAAAAAAAAACCCATAAAGTGTTCCATCGGTTCTAATTACATTAGACATTACTTGGAATAACCATAAAAAAATTCTGAAACTATTATCTACCTTAGCGCACTTTTTTGAAAACCTACTACTTATGTAGCTCGTAATAGCACAGACTCCAGTACTGATGCTTTTCTCTTCTTTTTTTTTTTTTCTTTTTTTGATTTTTGAAAAATTAAGGACTAAGTCCTCGCTATCTAACCCAAATCTGCTACCTTAAAAAACTACCTCCTTTTGACACCATGTAGTCATCGCCCCTAAGCAAATGCACAATATAGCTTGGAACTGACCATCCAAAAACCGTGCCGACACCGTACTTTCCCGCAATTGGCACAAAAGTGATAGCATGTGAAGCGTACGGTCTTAGAGCGCTGTCCTCTTTAAACACATCCTTTTTGACAAAAGAATCAAAAACTGGTAATTGGAAATACTTTAGGTCAACAACACTCTGAGTACCTATTGATAAGATATCCCCTAGTCCTATAACATTGGGATGATTCTTAAGACGAAAGAATTCATCGGTTATTAAATATCCTCTCTTGTCCAAAAGCGAAGAAGGTAAGAATTCAGAGTTAGGTAAGATACTGGCCTGAATTACAAGATCTGCTGTATAAGTGTTATTGTCATCAAGAATAATTAGCTTTTGTTGGCTCCTTAATTCCCCTGTGTGTTTAGATTTTATATTGTTCACTACTTTGACTCCTAACTGTTTCAATTTTTCTTCTGCTGTGATACCAGCTTTTTCCCCAAGACTTACTAGGGGGTGTTTTGACCCCGTAATCAATGTAATTTTTTTTTTGTTTTTAAAACGGTGGGCTATTTCACTGGTCATTTCCACTCCTGTAGGGCCCCCTCCAATAGTTACGATCGTATGTGCTCGTTGAATTTCTGCATTCAAATCCTCTATTGAACGAATCGTTTCTTGAAAATTACCCTGAGATTTAAATGCCCTTTCAATTGCTCTAGCTCCCGTAGCAATCACCAACACATCATAAGTAATATGGCAGTGGGATTCATTGTTCTCCTTAACTAAAACATTGTTACTGCTAAAGTCAACGTTTTCTGCGCTACCATGAATAAAAGTGTACTTCTTCGCATCCTTAGCATACTTATCTAATACTTCTTTTATCGGGAAAAATACTTGTTGTATTTTATCAGTTTCTACCACCACTAAGGGTGCAGCGACATTAAAATAAGAATGCGTAGAAGGAGAGACTAGCGTCAAATGAACTGACTTCTTCTTCAGTTTCTCTAAAATAGTTTTTGCTGCTGAGATGCCTGCAAAGGAACCTCCTAATATTACAACCTCTGTCTGGTTTGGCATTGCTAGAAAAGTTCGCTTAGGGATATAAGTACACCTTTTCGTTTCAACTGCCGAAAAAAAAATGAAATGATTTCGTTTCAATTTAAACTGTTACAACCAAAATTATTTTTCGAAGATAAGATAAAAGAAAAATTAAGAGATCCTCTTTTTTAAGTTTGCATACGGATCAAAAGTTATGAAAATGAAATATTCTTTTCTATATATAGTTAAATTTAGAGTATCTCTCCTGACTTAAAAAATCAATGTTTTTAAGGAGGAATATCTCTTGAGAAGCGTATAAAGCAGAAAAAAGTGCTCGTTGCAGTAATGACCTGGACTGTAACCTACAGGTTGTCATATTGGTCACTTTTTTGTGAATGATTCAGTTGTAAACTAAGAAAACCAAAAGCCAAAGCTCAAATACAATCAAAAATGACAATATGCATGAAACAGGAGCTAGTTATTGACAGAGACCTATTAACTGACAATTTTTTCAGACCTTTGACAGATCCATGTAGTGCAGCTTTATATACAGTATAAGGTAGCAAAGGCGCCTGATAAGGTAATTCACGATAAGTCTACGGGATGTTGGAAATTATGGTCTGAATACAATTGTAATAAGATATATTTACGTTTACATGGGAGCAACTACGCAAAAAAATTTAGCAATTGGAAAGAGAAAGGGTATTCAGGTAATACCTAACTATCGTTCTAGGTCTGGTTGTGAGGAATGTAAAAGAGAAAGAGTAAAATGCGATGAAAAGAAACCGAGCTGTTCAAAATGTCTGAGCAGAGGTTTTAAGTGCATATACAAACGTGTTTTGCATTTTAGAGATGAGTACGAAATGAAAGGTAAAAAATTCGGAAGAGAAGGAGTGTGGTCTAAAAGGGGAAGGGGGAATACAATAGTAGATCTCACACACGGAAGTAAACATTCCAATTACCTTTCGGTGAAAAATGCAGACAAGTTAGTATTTGTTAATTTTTTTCAAGGAGATATAGACAAAAACTGTTACGCTTTACCGGAGCCAGTTTTAGCGCCGTCTTTGTTTCCCACAGAACTTATTATATCTGGAGGGCACGATAGCCTGAACATTCTGATAGCGTTGGAATATTATGAAAAGTGCTTGTCGCCTGTCTTTGATCCTATGGCTTTCAAATCTCAAGGCGTGCTAGACTTTTCGGAAAATTCTTCCGATACTAGGGTTTTAATTGGCGGAGGCTTGCAACTATCTTCCTTACTTCAATACGCGCAATATCATACTTCTGTCTTTCATCTACTTATATCATTAGGTAGTGTTTATCTATCGAAATTGAAAGGAAATGCGAGTTTGTTTATTCAGTCTCAAAAGTTTAAAGGAAGTGCATTTAATTTGATAAACAAAAAAGCAAACCTCTTTGGTGAGAGTCTGTTCTCTAGCAGACAAATTGCAACCTTCACGACTGATGTTATACTTTCACTAGTGCTTTTGATACTTTGCGACTTGGCCAATGATTGCAATGAAAATTGGATCTTGTATTTAAAGGTTGCTAAGAAAATAATGTTCTCTGGGAGCTTTATTAAACCAAAGAATGAATTGGAGCATTCTCTTTTGATGTTTTCATTGGAGTTTTTGCATTACCAAGAGACCATGGGTCGTACAGCTTGTAAAGACGGCAACAGTTTTTTTCTTCCTACTGATGATGACGACTTTCGCTTCGAAAATGCAGTACCTAAGATTATAACTTGGGTGGGTTGTGATTGGAGGCTTGTCAATGTTATCTCAGATATAACTGATTTATCACTCGAAAGAGTAAACCAGGGAACTACGGAAGAGAATTATAGAATATTATGTGAAGATATCGAGTATAGAATAATGCTGTTGGAGATAAAAGTTGATTTCGACAGTTACCTCATTGATTTGGGTGAATTCTTTAAAAGTAAGGGTGCTATAAGTATTTCAGAGAGCGACCTCGTCTCTATTAACTCCATGACTAAAATTGAAAATTTGTGTTTTGTGTTATCTAGCGAAATAAAACGATTGGCTGTATATCTCTATTTCAAATGCTGTCTATTGAATAAGAGACCAGACGACCATGACGTAAGTGAGTTGGTTACTAATATCTTCAGATTACTGAAGTTTGTCATCTTGAAACATGATTTTAGATGGTGCACAACGCTACTTTGGCCCTTGTTCATTTCATGTTCCGTGATATCGAATACAAATAATGATAGTGACGAATTTCGTTACTTGGCCATGCAATTACTAGACAAGTTAGAATTTTACAGCTTAGGAAATGTCCATAAAGTTAAGGAAATCATAATTGGAATATGGAAAAAAAGAGATTTGAATTTAAATAATGAGAAGCAGTATCGCAATTATTGTTGCCCAGAATGCAAACCAACTTATAATAAGTACCTTGGTTTTACAAATGACTGGGAAACTTACGTTGCTGATGCTTCATATAAAATATCTTTAGCATAAAACAACATAGCAGTATTACGTCTTATATTTTATGATGTTTCTCTTCAAGTGTCCGAAATTTTGTGGCTAATAGCCATGAAGTCATAAGCACTATAGAGAAGAATAGCTGATAGCAGCATCTTTCTCGGCAACTTTTCTGGTTTGAGATTGTTTCGGATTTTAAGCCATTAATTATCACTTGGGACTTAGCACCCGTTAGGTTGAATGGGAAGTCGAGCATATAGAGCCAATTTTAAACACTATCAGATGAAAGAATGCAATTTAAGAATTCACATTTGGCTTTTCGTGGTCATTTTCTTCAAAGGATACCTCTTCCTTCGACTCATTGCTGATGCTAATGCTATCGAAAAGGTCTCTTATTCTGTTTTGATACCTATCAAACATAACAACTAATCCACAAAATAAAACTAAAAAGCAACAGAAAACAAGACTCAAACACATGCCAAGGCTATACCTTGGCGCATTACTGGTATCCCAGACGATAATCAGGTAAGGAGTATCCACTATTTGAAATAAAAAGTTTACTGAACCTAACACGAAAGCCCTTAACTGGTTATCTTCTTTACACATTTCATTGGCCCAACTAAGTATCACAACTGAAAATGGCGCGCAAACACCAAGAATACAATTTGCATAAAACTGAGCTGCTCGTGGGACGTCATATTTTACTAAAATAGATAGCCCGCTAATCCACAAAAAACAAATTATTAAATATGTGTCCCACCTTTTGCCCCTCAGGTCACTGTATAATCCAAATATGACACTGGAAACAACTTTAACCGCAGACTCTATTGTAGGAAAATTATTACGGTCACTCAAGTTATAACCCTGGTCTTCCAAAACAATCCCCCAATAGTTCACACTTTCCTCCACTAATTGGCTCAAAACATATCCCAATCCGAAAATATAAAACTGCCATGAGTAGAGTGACCTTTTAAAAATTGAGAAGTTAAAGGTGTTGATACTTTCAACATTTTCAACCACTTGCACTCTTCTTTTACAATATTCGTAATCCTTGGGAGACAAGAACAAGGAATGGCGAGGCTTCTCAGGGGAACCAGGAAGTAAAAAATAACCCAAAATAGCTATCGGGATTGTAATAATAAAATCTATAACGAACATCCATTTCCAACCAGGCATACCACATTTCCCATCAAGTGATGAATGAACCCCAGTTTGGATATAACCTCCAAACATTCCACCTGCGGACCCCGATGCTACGAAAATCGCTGTTCTTGCGCTCAATTCTGAGGATGTATACCAAGATCCTAGGATATATTGAATAGCGGGATAGCTGATACTTTCCAAAGCCCCTTGTATACCACGAACAACCATGATACTAGGGTAGTTCTTGCATGTTATCACCAAAAGACACATTAAGCCCCAAAGCACTTCAAAGATGGGTAAAATAATGTGTGGAGAAAACTTTGTAATTAACAAAGTAGTGAATATGCTAAATACGCCGTAACAAATGTAAAAGCACTGATTTAGCCAATTATACATGCTACCATGCATATGTAAGTCTTCTTTCATACCAGATATATATGCATTTTTTACATTGGACTGATCGAGATATCTGATAAAAAAAGATAAGCAACAATACGCCAAGATAATCCAATCAAGCTTGAATACTAACCTTTTTTCGTAGCTCGATCTACCAGGTGGGTTCCAAAAAAAAAATTCCGGTTTCATCATATTCCTTTTTGGTGTATCCATACGACAGAATAAGTTCCAGCGTTCCTTAGGTGTAAGTCTGATATCTGAGAAGGATTTGAAGTTTTGATCATTTTCTTTTTCATTCCATGACTTTATTTCCACATTATATGTTGTCTTAGCTTTTTTCTCCTGTTCACTCATGTGTGTCCAATTGCTTTAGGTACTCTTCCGCTCCAATTGGTCCTGGTCATTCTGTCTTATATACCTAAGGGATAATTAATATGTGTTCCAAAGACTTTTGTGGTTTTTCATTATCTTGCATGTCTATCAGTCTACCTTCCCTCACTACCATGCAGCAACGGAATTTCTCGTAGGCTTTCGCAGCTAGGGAAGGTAAAGCCTTTTTTTTTTTTTGTGCGCTTAGGATCTTATCTCCGACAAATGAAACACTGCTGCTGATATTACCTTCTGTTATTGTCCCTGTTTATCGATGTTATCCCAGCAGGTGATGACAAGGAGAGTGTGGTACTCTGAAAAAGCCCAATATTTTAAATTCAGATGCTTATAAATTCTTGTGTGTTGGTGAAATCACTATTTTTGAGGTGCTTGTAATTTTTTTAGATTACTTATTTTAGTCCTTCCTTTTTTTTTGTTCTGTAAAAAGCCGATTCACGATAATATGGATACAAAGACAAAATTTTTAATTATAGGAGCAGGGACTTTTGGTCTATCGACCGCATTGGAGCTCTTGGCAAAAGGTGAAACAGATGTTACTTTATTGGACGCTTTTGATCTACCTTCTCCCATATCAGCCGGCAACGATGTGAATAAGATTTTTCAATCCTCATTGAGCGACGAAGAGGATTTGCGTTTGGCTTTCGAAGCTCTTGAGATGTGGAGACGGCATCCTGTTTACAGGAAAGCATTTCATGAGACGGGTATTGTTTACGCTGCGAAAGATGAAGAAGAACGGAACGACATCGATAATCGCAGGAAATTGTTGGAAAGAAACGGTCAGATAGTACAAAAATTGACTGAGCCTGAAGATTTTTTTAAAGCCATCTACAAGAAAGATAGCCCAAAGGTTAGTGATGGGATGTTTAAAGATTGGTATGGCTATTTTCAAAAGAATGAATGCGGTTGGTTGTTCGCAAGATTAGCAATGGAACTGGTAGGTCATGAATGTATGAAAAATGGTGTTAAGTACGTTAAAGATGAAGCTCAGGTGTTACTAATGAACAACCTGAATGATTGCATTGGGGCACGTACTGTGAGTGGACGCTCGATAGAAGCAGGTACTACTATACTCTGTGCGGGTGCGAATTCGTTTAAGTTCTTAGATTTCAAAAATCAGTTACTTGCCAAATGCTGGACTTTGGGTCACATAAAGCTTACAGACGAAGAGGCTGCAGAATATAGGAATATGCCTGTTGTGTTAAATTTGGATGGGGGTTTTGTTTTTGAACCTGATTGCAATAATGAATTGAAGTTTTGTAATGAATTTCCAGGTTACACTAATTTTGTACACAGAGACTCAACTCCAGTATATCGTGAGGAAATCCCTGTAGAAGCAGAAATTCAAATGCGCCAGTTTTTGAAACAGGTGTTCCCTCAGTTTGAAAAAAGGCCGTTTTCAGTTGCTAAAATATGCTGGTGTACTGATACTCCAGATAGAAGGTTCTTAATTGGTGAACATCCTTGTCATAAAAATCTTGTCCTCGGTACTGGTGACTCAGGAAAAAGTTTCAAATACATGCCGATAATGGGCAAGTATATCGGAGGCATAGCGCTTTTTGGAAGTGAATTTCTAAGCGAAACACAAAGGGATAATTGGGGTTGGCGTCCTCAAAAAGCTAAAAGTAGAAATTTGAAAGACCCACAAGGTAGATTTGGTGGAACGAACCAAATAAAGGATTTAGGTGAAATTAAACATTGGAGTAGAGGCTTACATTAATTTCAAAATCTCTATTCGAAAAGTTAATATCAATAGCTTGGAAAGATTTTTAAAGAGACAATCATTAGATGTCACCTCAAAAGAATGAGTATAGTACTACTGTTAAAAAGTAACTTAGAGAGAATTGGGAAATATTTGTCGCACGACCTTCTGTTTTTGCCTAGAAGCCAACTATTTGATGAAACGAGCATGGGCGGAAGCTCGGACGCGAGCGGATACTGGAAGACGGAGCTATTATCCGTAAACCAAGTGTCAATTCGCTTGCCACACGACTTATTCCTCTTTTGCACCATGTTTTTCCGCATCCTTTCTTCCTTTTACGTTGTGATTACTCATTAAGATAAATAGGATTTTCTCTGATTCGCTATTTACCTTTAACCTTTTCTGTAAGCAGCTTCCAAAATAGATAATATCATAATTTTTATTTTCTATATCAGAAATAAGCGAGAGAAAAATAGCCATCTTTAATCAAACGGAACGGACAATTAGTATTTCCTATATATATATAGGAATATATATATATGTATATATCAGTATTGAAAGAATTAATATTTAATAAATCTCGTCGTGGTTTCTTTTTGTTAGGTGAATTGTTGAAGGGAGCTACTTTGTAGTTTAGTCCGTCTACGCTGAAATACAAACGCTCATCTAATTGTCAAGCTTTGTAGAAGTTTTTTTCCTGATGAGTGGCGAAGATATAGAGAAGCAACAACAAAAAAATTGGATAGAGGGAGAAGGAGAGCGTAATTCTTCAGAAGGTGACAATGAGATTAAGACGTACGAAGGATTTGATCAAGCAAGTAATGAGATTAGAGACTTAGCAAGAACAGTGTCTCGAGTAAGCACTAAAAGTGCTCAGGATAGCTACAATTTAAGCAGATATTTGAGTAATATGTCTGCTGTCCCGGGTGA
>JAJLZR010000073.1:27146-37873 GCA_030572315.1 [Candida] glucosophila | reverse complement strand
TCAGTACACCCACATCAGTACACCCACATCAGTACACCCACATCAGTACACCCACATCAGTACACCCACATCAGTACACCCACATCCAAGCAAGTGAGATCTGGACTAGCGACGCACCAGTTTCTATGGACACCCGGTGAAGCAAGTCGGGCAAGGGCTGATTTGCAGCAACGTTCTCTGGAGTGTAACGAGTAATAGCTCGGCGAACGTCATCACCCTTGTAATTTTGTGCCGGTTTCACATAGCTCTTATCGGCACTAAGAAAGCCGCTCGCCATTGGGCTAAATAGCTTTGAGAAACGGGTAGAAGACACCGTGAGATCGGTTGAACTTAAACTTACCGAAGAAGAGGTTAAGTATTTGGAAGAACCGTACGCTGCTGTACCTCCAATGATTTAAAAGTACTGGACTTTTTTATACCGAAACCATGCATCGCAGTGCAGAATCGGAGGAAGTAACCTTCAGTAAAATCGATAAAAAATTGCGTTTGCCTGTGGGGTGACCGATAGACCAAGAAAGTTTCGAAAGCTAATAATGCTATAGAGATATAGTTAGTTTGTAGTTTGAAAATATTTTGACGCAAAGGATCGTTCCTGTTGGTGGTATAAACTCTGACCTTAATGAAATATATTTGTTGTTCTTTTTTTTCTTGTACACTCACATCAGTACTCCCTTTTTAGTACCCACCTCATATTCTACAGCTGTCTACAGTGTTTACTTACTTCTTCATTATTCTTCTTAGTGTTTCCCAAAACAAGCATTTTACATACTATTCAAATATTTTTAGACAAAAATATATATATACTTTTTTTTTTTTTTCTTTTCCCTAACTTCCTCAATTACTAGTAGTTCTCACAAACTCCACTATCAGAGTCCAAAAATTTCAGTCCCAGGACCTATTTTCTTTCCAGCAATTCCTTTAACTGCATCGAATAAAAGTTCCTTTATTGCCTCAGAAGATCCAGGGTAATGGACATTGCTCTGTCTATTTGTGCGTTGACAACCCTCCACTGGTACAGTTCCATTAAACATCTTCTCCAACCAAGCGATAGCTGCTCCCGTTCCTTGAAATGCCTCAGTGACGTGTCCTGCTGTATTGTCGACCGCGAATTCATAAGACTTAATACCATGTTTACACCAAAAATCATATACTCTTACAGATTGATCAAAAGGAACCACAGTGTCAACTGCTCCATGGTAAACAAATAAAGGCATTTCAGGAATTTCAGCGCCTGGATTGATACCCAATGTAACGTTGTCAACTACCTCCTTTACCGTGGGATCTTTGAAAAGATCCCACCCATCTTTGATAAACCTGTCTTCTCCTTCAAAAACGAAGTCATAACTAAATTTAAGGAATGCCTCAGGTACACACATATGACGTGCGCTCTCATATTTCTTCCTTTTAGAAGGTAGTAGTTGTTTATTAACTACACCTTCAAGTTTTGGATATTCATTTACTAGCCCGTGAATAGCAGGTGCAATTAAGCCAGCAAATAGTGTTCCGTCCACTCCAACTGCAGTTCCCGTTATATTAGTAACGAATCCCCCCATGGCAGCCCCGAGGAAGTGATCCTTTAACTCTTTTGCATAGCTTGGTTGTAACGCTGCTGCCCATCCTGAGGCAATAGTTCCCCCAGAGTAGCCCCAAAGTGAAATTTTTACATCTTCAGACATGGCGGTCTCATTTCGAAAATTTAATACTCCTCTTATGGAGTCCAATGTTGCACGACCTGACTGACGGCCTGCTGTAAAAGCGCTTTGCAGTCCCTCATAATCTGGACTTACGACCCACCAACCTCTTTCGAGAGCCAACAGCATAGCCACCATCTCAAACTCATATATTATAGTACCGAAATCCAACGCCTTCTGGAGACCATATGAAGGAGCACATCTAGTGCTAGAAGAATCTTGTGCTGTTTGATATGATAATAATTTATCATTGTGAGCATTATATGGCTCCATAAGCGTCGTCACGATAGCTGTCGCATTGCCATGTGTATCTGTTGATCTAACTAACAATTGCCAAGAGTTCTTCATATTAACAGGGAAAAAAACGCTTTTTATTTTCCGGGGAGTCTCCCTTACCTTAAGTATTGCCCCCGGTTCTTTACTTTCAAATCCTAAAGGTGGATGGTAGAAACTGTCATCATCAGGATGCAACAAATAGCTTGGTATTGATTCAACGAACACGGTTAAAAAGAATAGTATAATTCCGATATACCTAGGAACCTTTGAAAACCTCATAACACAAATATATATCTTCCTCTTTTTTTATTAAAAAATAAAACTCTGCAAAGACTCTGGTGGGAAGTACTTTATACTTAAATGTTATAAAACCAACTTCTTGCTTCTTTCCTCTTCATTTTCGTTATCCTGCTGTTTCTTCTCTTCTTCCAATTGTACACAATTTAGGCCCAAATGTCATATACAAATGTCAATACTTTCCTATACTTACAATTTGTCAAAACTTTAAGTTGTAGATACCTCATATCGTTACATAAAGTATAGTAATTTTTGATACGGTTTTCTCACATAGACTTCTTTTCGCTTACTTCTCTGATTTCTTTATTCACAAAAAAAAAAAAAAGTCTCCCGAATTAGGCAGTTAACGCGATAACATTATTTGGTGCGTATTATCGAATAATTTCACCTCCAGAGAGGAGTAATTACTACAAACATCTTACATACTAGTATTTCTTTTTCTGGAATCACATAATACCTTCAAAAATATTGATAACATTACTTAACAAGCTTCTTCAAAAAAAAAAAAAAAAAAGATATGCTTGTTATTGTTTCTAATTTTATGACCCTTCTGTTTGTTCTGTTATTTAAGCTTCCCTGGTCCAAATTCTCGAGACCAATACATAGGTACAAGGAGGAATGTATAATTAGTCCTTAAAAATGTACATACTAAAATTAAACTAGGATACAGTTTATCAGTTAGTCAAGTTTCTGTGATTGTACGATAAGCAACAACTGAGAGCTTTCTGTAGATTTTTGGTAATAAATGATTTTTTTTTTCTTTTCTTAAAAATATAAAAAAATTAGCAATGAGTCGAATCACAAGTTTTTGTGCTAGCAAAGATTATTTTTACGATAAGTACGAGGGTCTTACATAATTTCAAGTGCAGAATGGGCTACATCTGCAAGGATAGTTCTTATAACCGGAAACCCGAGCTCACAAAGTTTACCAGTTGAAAAATTATAACCAAAATTTTCAGTATCATCATCCTTGCTGAGTTTCCAGGCTAAAATTGAAGTCAAAATTCAGGTCTCCGATATGTCACACCTCAAGGAGTCCTTTTAATGTCCTTGCTATTATATGACCCGGATTTTCGGAGTTTATTTATTTTTGCAATATCAGCCTACGCTACTATAGAATGCTGTCTTTGATGACATCATCCCGGAAACTAGAGTTTAGGAATCATTATTCCAAATATTTTTCTTCTCCTTTTTGTCTTTTTTTTTAAAGAAAAGCTTATATAGTAATTGCTTTCACGCATTTTCGGTCCCAGTGGCCTCTTCTTGCTTTCGACTTTTAGAACATTTTCAGGAACAGTCGAAACTTATGAAACAGCAGCATGATGTCTAAAGATCTACATCTCCAATACAACTGAAAATTATTTGGAATAAAGTTTTGAATTTTTCTAAGTCGGAATGGCCTATAAAAATACTTGAAACAGTCTAGGTTGAAATAAATTAATGTTCGAAATGTTGTTTCAGATATTTTGTTTGTGTAACTATTCGTTTCTTTTTGTAAACTGTTACGAAACATGCAATTTAGTGGCTGCGAAATCTTCGAGATTATAAGAGGGAGAGATGATTAGAAAAAATATTCTCTACGTTAATTAAAAAAAAAAAAAAAAAAAAAAAACAAGCCGATATGGGTCATAAATTACCTCTGGAAGCAGCAAACAGTAAAAAGCGGGTAGATTGGACAGCAACGGGAGAGAGGCAAAATGCGCAGTTTTTGTCGCTGATATCGGTATGATTAACCGATAGTACAGGCAGTCTTAGATCTAGAGAGCACTTTTAACCGAGGATTTGACCATATTGAAAGAAAGTTCGATATATTGCAAAAGGAAATGGACACCAAGTTAGACAGTAATTCTCAGAAATTAGTAAGACAGCAAAGTAGCTTCTCTGCAAGGTTTGACAACAACTTCAAATGTGGTGGAAATGTGGGAACTCCGTTAGCGTTTAGACCAATTGTCAATAGCGAGTACAAGTTTCCAGTTAAAGTAGGCTTGAACGCCTTGACATCACTTAAACAGATGAACTCAATGAATGAGAAGTAGATAAATCGATATCTAAGCTTTTATGAAATATGCGGTACTGGTATCTTGGAAGAAAAAAAGGATAGGTTAACAAAGTTCATTGGGGTCGAAACAGATATGGATATTCAGGGAGCTTATAAGGATTCAAAGTGATGTTTGTTTACTTCGGATGTTTCCAGAAAACAACACGAAGGAAGAAATAGCTCTCTTTGTTGACTGCTTACTCGAAATGCTTTATGTCATGATTACATCATATAACCCAAAAATACCCTTACTGCATAAAACCACATCTTTTAATCTTAATTTCTTTATTGATCTCAGAATAGAGTGACCATGTTATTTACTCGCACTTTGGGGTCGCTTTCAAAAAGATCCTATCCACTTTCGATATTCCTGTCGTCTCCTCCAAAAAAGAAGTCATAACTAAATTTGATAACAGCCTCAACTCTATACATATGTAGCGTGCTCTCAAAATTGTCCCTTCTAGAACACACTAGCTGTTCGTCAACTATACCTTCAAGTCGAGGATACTAATTTATTAGTACCTGAATAGCAAACACATTAAGCCAAAAAAAACCTTACTGTCACCACCAACCGCGATTCCTTTACATAGTTATAAATCCCCCATACAAGCGCCAAGACATTCATCTTTTAACTCTTTGCATCGTTTCGTTGTGATATTGTAGCCCATCCTGAGGCAATAGTGTTCCCAGAATAGGCCCAAAAAAGAAATTTGACGACCTTCTATATTCCTTTTTCACCTCGAAAGTTTAATATTCCTCTTAGATAGTCCAATATTGAGTGATCCAACTAAAAATCGGCCGTAAAAGTATTCCGCAGATCTTTATAAACTGGGGTTACAACCCACTAGCCTTTTTCTAGAGCTAACCCTGCATTCAACAAATCAACACCATATGCAGGAGTAAATAAAATCCGACTGCCTGCTAAAACCAATACAGGGAGCACATTTAGTGCTGGAAGCATCCTCAGATGTTAAATATGATGATAGATTATCACTTTGAGCTTTATATAGCTCTAATAGAGTGGTTAATATAGTTTTGCGTTACCATATATGTCAACTGACTTAGACATCAATTGTCAATATTACTTTTCATAATAATAGGAAAATGAACCACCGCTTATTTTATGATGCGTTTTACTTGACCCAAGTATAGTTCCAATTTTTCATTCTGAAAACCTGAAAAAAACCTGACAGAACCAATTCACAGATGCCCCATCTCGTTATATCGTTAGGAACTGTAATTTAGTTCATAATTTCTTGACACTGCATTCATGATGCAAGTTGTTCGCAAGTGTCAAACCAAATGAAATCAGCACATACCCGTTTTCAAGGACAGTTTTCCTGGTTACAAAGAACCACATGACTTTATTAGCAGTTTTATTGAGAAAAATATTATCTAACGCATCCCAAGATGTCATATAAGTAAATGATAAGAGTATAGCACCTAAAGTTGTGCCATAGACATTGCTGGATGCCATGATGATTCCTTGTACAAATTTATACGTTTACGGATATGACCAATTTTGATTTCTCAATACTGGCTACTAGATTGGGTCACATTAAGTGTGCATACACAATATTTTATTACATCTACTTTTTTTCATAAACAAGTTGCCCATTGTTTATGATCATGACTGAAGTTTTATCTAAGTTCCAATCTTTCATACAGGAAACGAAATTCTTCTTAATTCTCTTATCTGTTTCAGCATCGGATGTTATAGATTCGTTACCCGTCAAAGCTCTTTGAATGAACATGTTGCTCCACAAAGCCCTATCCTCGTCTTTTGTTATACAATAATTATCAAAAGAGAAGTTGACATTCTCCGGCACAAAACCAGCTAACAATGCTTTTTCTTTCAATGAACGCCCTAGAATTAAATTTACTGACTCTTTCATAAAAAATGCTCGTATCGCCTCGCTGTATTTTGTGGGATAGACAACCGCGCTAGCAACATCAGCCTCTTTGCAGCATATGAAACCACCCGGCTTTACTACTCTTTGCATTTCTCGCAAAGCAGTAACTTGATCCTGCAAATGGACGAGGACCTGGTGACAGAACACTACGTCGAAAGTATTGTCTCTGTAAGGCAATCTGTAAGCAGAAGCTAATTCAAAAGAAACATTTTCCCTTTTTTGTTGATCCCGCAACGAGAATGCTTCTTCTAGTACTTCCTTTGTAGGCTCAATTCCAATAACCTTTCCGTGAGGAACATATCCACCAAAATCACAAGTCATTGTGCCCACTCCGCAACCTACATCTAGAACATGGTCACTAGATCTCACATAGGGCAACATGAACTCTAGGCACTTCTCTACTGTCCTCCATTTGTGAGTATTTCCAATCGACGACGAGTATCCCTTATAGTAATATTGCTGTTCTTCTTGTGTCTTATCTTCCATTTCCTTTAGATTTTTAATGAACAACGAAGGCTGCGAGCGTCCGCTCTTAAATACTGATCAAGTTGCTTTTGTGAAACAAATGATTAACCAATCTAACCTAATTTCTATTTCTAGAATCGTTATGTTTTTTCTCCCTCAGTTCCACAAGAACAATTTCCCTTTTTTTTTTTTTTAATGCTTTATTTTTGATTTATGACAAAATTATGATTTTGTCATAAATGAAGTAAGTTCTACTTTATTTGAATGTAGACTATTTTCTGATAGCTTCTGTTTCTTTATTTTATATATACTTACTCAATGAGAAATAAAGAAAAGGAAAGTGTCCACTTCGGAGGATGTACTTTTTCCAGCAGAAACACTTTCAAGGATCAGTCGTAATTTTTGGACTTTTTGACTATAATGTTTTTCTTAGTACTTTGCAATTCAACTTTCGGCCAACATTAGACATAAAGAGCGAAATTGAATAAAAAGAATCTAAAAAGTAAAAAAACCGAAAGAAAAAACACAGAAAAGGAATATCCATAAAATAATTAGTATATTAACTTAATCTTGAGCATAAAATTGTGTTTGTACGGCTTCGCACTGATTTAGAATACAATGTTAAAGGTCTAATTACTAGATACTTAATTTGTTAATTCAAGTAATTTAAATTAGCAAATCAAAACGTCGGAATCAGCCTTGTCAGCTATGGTAACATTTTCTTCATCTGCCTTCTTATCTGAGGCACCGTCATTTTCGTGACTATCATCACAAAACATTTCCATGGCTAAGTTCGTTGTTGCACCATGGTACCATTTGCGTCCGTCTACTAAATACCATACAAACCAAATTAGCATAGGACCAAAATAGACAACTACGGTCCAATTCATTTCATCTAATGTCAAATCCTTTCCGGTAACATTCGGGAAACACAAAATTGGAATCATGACAAGAACAAACGCTATTGAAATTACTCCAATAGGTGTAGAAAAGATACCGAGATTCCAAGGTCCTTTTTTAAAGGTCTTGCGTGCATAAGTGATTTTCAAGAATGTAGGTAATGTAAAATTGATAAAACTGGCAATACCACCGACAGAAAAGATAGCACCAATCGCTGTGTCACCAGCAAATATCAATAACAATAGGAGCTGTCCAATAAAAAAATTGACCCAAACAGCGTTGACAGGAGTTTGGGTAATGCTATTAACCTTCTTAAGAAATAGAGAGAAAGGCAATACACCGTCTCTTCCATAAGCATAAGCGAGGCGAGAAGCAGCCAACATACATGAGCCACCCATGAAAAAAGAGGAAATAATAGTCAATGCCGTTGCTGTATTGACGAGCTTTTTATCCATTATCTGCGTCAAATAAGTTACAAATGGTTGTCCTAAATCTAGAGGGTCTTTGGCTATTTCTTCAACACTTACAGCAGTATAGGAAATAGCCAACATGAAAAACCAACCAACTAAACCGCCAAATGATGAAGTTAGTACTATAGCTTTGGGAGCCGCACTATCTGCGTTAGAGCATTCCTCTGCTAAATTGAAAGGAGAGTCATAACCGCTCATGGCCCAAATGACGCCTAAGAATGACTCCAACATCGCTATGCCCATTGGAAAATCTGTTTGATTGTCCAAAGACCACGCCTTGGAATTCGAATTGAATTTTGAAATTGTATGGTCATATAATGACTCTCTATCATCCCCAGCAAATATCATTACAAAGACAATAACTAAAAAAGCCAAGTTAGAAGATGTGCCCAATTGGTTGAAAATTGACAACCACCTAGTAGGCATTGAAGTTATGATGGCATGTACAAATTGAAGGGCTGTTGAAAGTCCGTATATTTGTGCATTTGTGGGTGAATAGTCTTTAGAGTTAAAGCTAACGATTGCTAAAATCATACAGGCGCCACTATAATTCACGGAAGGTGCTGATGTAATCTGACTTAACCAGTTACTACAACATGTTAACCAAGTCAATAGCCCAGCGTACTTTGGAGGCGATAATTGTGATACTGCGTAAGAAGTACCCATACAAGTAGGGTATGCACTAGCTACTTCAGCTAATGACAATGCGACACTAGTAACAAAAAAGACAGCCAAAAGCCAAGGTATCGGAGACATTCCCACCACTAACTGTTGATAATCAAAACAGGAAGCTATCGAGGGCAATAGACCTAGTACACTGAATGAGACACAAAATACCGACCAAAATGAAAACTCTCGTCTGAGTTCCGGCTTATATCCTAATGCTATTATATTGGCTTCATCTTTATCTAATTTATGATCGACTTTGATCGTTATATCATTTTTTGAGAACATGCCTTTTAGATTCCTATTAGCGAGATGAATTTCTGATGTCGTTGGCTGTATTTTTTCATCGTTCATAATCCCCTCTTATCGTTTGATTGAAAAAATGACGATCCACTGGTTGTCGGTTTGTCAGTACAAGTATTTTTTTTCTGAAGAAGCTGGCGTTATCGTTAAGGGTTTATATTGAAATATTAAGATCCTTGAGTTAATTGAAGCTATTCAACTTTGGCGAAAGACGGTACCCAAATTTTGGGATAAGATACTGAAATTTAAACCCGTTTATCTCTTCGGGAACAATTTTTCAAGCGATAGAAGCCGGTGTGCATTTTAGCATTATCAATAAAAAACTTTTTTCCTTATCTATACACTTAGTGTACCTTTCCATAAAGTAAAGAAAAGGTTATATGTAGTACTTAGTAGTTAGATATTAGGTAGTATTTTTTTTTTTTTTTTCAATTCAAATTACCTTGCTCGTCTAAGTGTTGTAGACAAGATAAATATATCGGAGATAGTTGAGGTATGCTTAGTAAAAAACCAAGGACCCTAGCTATTTTAATTACATTGGTGTCCTTTTTTATTCATTTGTCTTATTGCTCACTTGGCGATGGTCTCGATGAGTTTCATAATTGTCGCTTTAGGTGCGAACAATCTGTGTGTCAAGGAGGTAAACGAGAACCGCTACCTCTAGGCCTCCGACTATTATTCTGGGATTGTAAACAAAACTGCGATTACCAATGCCAACAGCTTGTCACTGAGATAAGATATCAAAATGGTTTAGAAATATATCAGTTTCATGGCAAATGGCCGTTTAGACGAATATTAGGATCACAAGAGTTTGTGTCAGCGGTTTTTTCGATTGGAAATTTCGCCGTTCATGCCAGAGGATTTAACAAAATTATAAATACGGTAGACTTTTCTAAATCGCAAGCGAAAGGCCATTATTTCATGCTCTTAGTCTCTTGTGGGGTAACAATGTTGGCTTGGATATTTTCTACTATCTTTCATATTAGAGATTTTCCAATAACGGAAACACTTGACTATTACTTTGCTAGTCTCACTGTGATGGTAGGATTCTATCTCGTAATTGCTAGATACTTCAAGTTCTATTTACCGGGAAGGAAACTAATTAATCTCGTATTTACTGGGTTGTGTGCTATTATGTACACATTTCACATAATTCGGTTGGTTCGTGATTGGCTGTATACTTATAACACGCAGGTGAATATGACATTGGCAGCCTTCCAATACACTTTTTGGGGACTTCTATGTTTTTCTTTGTATTCCCTGTATTCCTATAAAGAGAAGGAACATCATATTGATTCTAAACCTAGAAATTATTTGCAACTGAGTCATATCTTATTTCCTAATTTTTTTTGCTCGTCTTGCAAAAGGTTATCGTTGTACCCTTTATTTTTGTGTTTCTTAATACTTTTAGGTATGTCAATGGAAATATGGGATTTTCCTCCGGTGTTTTCCCTAGTAGATGCCCACTCTGTATGGCATTTTGCAACAATAATACCCTTTTACTGTGGATGGTATGATTGGTTTATTTGGGATATCGAAGAGAACGTGGTCAGTGATATTCATAATTCTTATGAAAAAAGACTTAAGAAAGAAAATTAAAAACAGGATTGTATAAAACCAATCCCACAAAGCATATCTTATTCCTTCTATGTTAATACTGATGGCTGGGTCAAAAAAAAAAAAAAAAAAAAAAAAAAAAAAAAAAAAA
>JAJLZR010000073.1:0-20371 GCA_030572315.1 [Candida] glucosophila | reverse complement strand
CAATTTTTTTCCCCGGATGAGACACGGGGCTTTATGCAGAGTATAAATCTCTTGCGAAAACAGTTGATACCGATACTGCCTACATCACAGAATTTGGAATGCCTTATAGAACTAGCTCTACTTCGGCTATATGGGGGACGGATTATTTTAACATCAGAATTTAAAAAAGAGGAGGATAGGTATAATTCTACACAAATTACCGTTCAAGAATTCGTTCACAAGTTTGAAAAGGATGACTCGAACGCTCACGAGTATAACTTTTTCACACGATTCAGCCCGCAAACTATTAGCATTGAATTTATTAGAGAAGTACGAGATTATAAGCAGTTCCTTGATGATATTGGATTGCTAAATCAGGTATTTGAGAGCCTCAAGCATTCTCATGTAGTAAGCAACTGTTTCGAGTTAGCGGGAGCACTAGAATTATATATCAACGGAAACGATATATCAGTTGAATCACCTTCAGCTATTTGGATAGCAATAATGAGAACTTTGATTAATCTGACGACATCTAGATTTGTTTCGGGCAATTTTTTTAGCGGCAAATTTACAAAAGTATCAATTGTGTCTACAGAATTAGGCAATTACTACGTGAGCAGGTGGTCTAAATTATTATCTAATTTCAGCAACCTTACATATCTTAATCTATCTGATAATATGTTAAAACTGGATATTGATGGCGAAAATTTCGGTGACTCTTCTATGAAAGTGGATATTTTTGCTGAAGATTTTATCTGGCCGTCAAAGTTGAAAACTTTGATCCTAGACCATAACTTAATATCGTACATATCCAAAAACTTTATCGAAAAATTACCATCAAATTCACTTGAAGAAATTCTGATAGCATCTAATAGATTAGTTACTATAGGAGAAAATACCTTTGAAGAATTTAGCTTGACGGAGGATTTTCCAAAATTGAAGAAATTAAATCTACGTGGCAACAACAGTTTGATCAGTATCGGTGCTAAAGTTTTTGAAAAAGATATACATACATTGGAGTACCTAGATGTCTCTAAATGTAATTTGGACGCGTTTGCCTTACGATTTTTAAAACTGATGTCTTCCTGTCAGGATTTTAAACTACTATATTAATATATAAATACATATAACAGACTCCTGTATATAAGGAAATTATTTATCAAAGTATTGAATTCCGATATTTTTAGTTAGTCAGATATGATTTTACAGCGGTCTCCTCTGTTGAAGTTCTTCAGACTACAGTTATCTAAGACTAGCTTAGCTCACTATATTATTTCAACGAATCGCTGTAAATATGGCTTAAATGGTCAAATTCTAGACTTTCAATATAGGACTCTATCATACCTGCGCCAAGAAGTGAGAACATTCTCAAAAAGTTCGAAGCTAGGGCAGGCATCGGTGCATGAGGGTGCACGTTCACAGAATAAAGCGAAAGTAGGATTTAGTAAGGAATTTCTAAGGCTTTTGCGCTTAGCAAAACCTGAAACAAAAATAATTGTTGGCGCACTAGCTTGTCTAGTAATGACTTCTGCAGTGAACATGTCACTACCATTATTAATTGGAAAAATAATTGATACAGCAGAGCCACCAAATATGGAAACAAATTCTAATGATCTGCGAGACAATGATGAAAATGTGGCGAAACAGTTTGGCCTTGGACATTATAGTTTCTACTTTGTTTTAGTAGGTTTTTTTACTGCGGGAGCCTTTTCTAACTTTGGACGAACTTTCTTGTTGAGGATCGCAGGTGAGAGGCTCATTGCAAGATTGAGGTCTCGATTATTTCTGAAATTGCTATCACAGGATAGTTATTTCTTTGAAATTGGACCAAATAAGACGGGTGTGAAAACCGGTGATTTGTTATCGAGGTTAACGAGCGATACACAAATAATCTCAAAAACACTAAGCTCCAATATTTCCGATGGGATGAGGTCAATGATAAGTGGCTGCGTCGGACTTAGCATGATGTGTTATGTTCTGTGGAAATTAACTTTATGCATGAGCTTGATGTTTCCTCCTTTAATTATAATGTCAATCTTTTACGGAAGAACTATAAAGCTGTTAGCGAAAAGTATACAGGAAAATTTGGGTGACATGTCTAAAGTCGCCGAAGAAAAATTAAATGGCATCAAAACTATACAGAGTTTTTCACAACAAACGTCCGTTGTAAGCTCTTTTAACAGTGAGATCAAGCGTTTAGTTGGTGTATCTCTACGTGAGGGTAAATTGAGTGGCATTTATTACGGTGTAAACGGTTTTGTTGGTAATATGACACTTATAGGACTACTTTTAATAGGAACAAGGCTTATTAGTGCTGGAGAAATGACAATTGGCGACTTGTCAAGTTTTATGTTGTATTCCATCTACACAGGAAGCTCTGTTTTCGGTCTTAGTAATTTCTATACGGAGTTTATGAAAGGAATAGGGGCCGCAGAGAGACTCTTTGAATTGATGGATCTGAAGCCAAAGATAAATGTAACTTTAGGGAAAAAATTGGATAATATTCATGGTGACGTTAAATTTGAAAATGTACTATTTAGTTATCCATCCCGTTCTCAATCTATTTTATTCGGTAATGAGAAGTGGTCTTGCACTATCAAAGAGGGTGAGAATGTTTGTCTTGTTGGCCCTTCCGGTAGTGGAAAGTCCAGTGTTGCTCAACTTTTGATGAGATTTTACGATCCCCTTGAAGGACATATAATTGTAAACGGCCATGATATTCGTAACCTAAACCTTAATCATTATCGGTCTCAAATCGGTTATGTTCTGCAAGAACCCTTGCTTTTCAGTGGCACTATTGAGGAAAATATAACTTTTGGGTGCAAAAATTATACTCAAGAGGAAGTGGAAGAAGCTGCCAAGTTAAGCAATGCATATGAATTCATAAAGTCATTTACAAATGGTTTCAATACTATCGTGGGACCGTCGAGCACCGGCACGCAACTAAGCGGTGGTCAGAAGCAACGTATTTCGCTAGCCAGAACTTTAATCAAGAAACCCCATCTTATTATCCTTGATGAAGCGACGTCGGCCCTAGATTCTCGTCTGGAAGAAGTCGTTATGCAAAGCCTCAAAAGACTATCTTCGGAAAAAAATGTTACTGTAATTCTGATAGCTCATCGTTTGTCTACGATCAAGAACAGCGAGAGAGTAATTGTTTTAGATGCAAATGGTCGTATAGTTGAGGACGGAAAATTCACAAAACTAATTTCAAACCCGCATAGCACTCTAAATCAACTATTGAAAAGCGATGACACTGAATAAATTTCTCAATCGGGTGACTAAAATATTGTGTATATAGTAGAATGTACGACTTCCGTCTCTCAAGATTGTACTGTGAAGTAGTTTTACTCCGAATCTATTGCGAGGAAGATGACTATCACGCTTTTTGTTGTCATGTGATCATCACTATAGGTTACTAGCTCTGGGTTAGGTAAATATCAAGGAGAAATCAGATCATCGAAAATTGGGAAGTATATTAACGATGTCTTTATATAAAAAGATTAGAGAGTCGGTTATACCGCCGTTAAGGTTTCCGGTCCTGAATACAGACACACCACAAGAAGCCGCCGGAGAAGAGAATGAAGATGATTTGGTTCGAAACTGTACAACCAGGGATGGGCTGATGGACCTATTAACCACGATTCTGGCATTTGCAGGGCTTAGGGGAATTCGTGGATTTAAAGGATCCAAACTTGATTCGAAAGAGGATCAAATAAACGAGGAAGACTACTGTCAAAAGCAAAAGCATAGAATAGGAAAAACCGAAAAGCCAGATATTGAACTTGATCTTAACGAAAGTGAAAATGAAAACTCTAGCGAAGCTGGAGATGACATATATGATAAATTTGATCAGAAAAATGAGGAAGTAAGGGAAGAAGATATAGATAATAACGAAAATAGTCGTATGCCTTCGGCGCAATCTTTCACTGGCTTAGGTGGTGAAAAGAGGAAGAAAAAGTTGGAGGACGCATTGGAAGCATTATTTAATTCAGAAGCAATTACTGATCCCTCTAAGCGGACCAATTTCCAAAATTCTTTGATTAACAATTTGGAACCATTTCTGATTGAAACATCAGAAATTATCCGATTTAAGGATATACAAAGAACGGACACTGGTGGAACGCCCGAAAGTTTGCAAATGAAAAAGGAGTTATTGTTGCTCTTAGTTGCAAATAAGTTACAAAATACATTTTTATTGAAAGATGATGACTACTTTTACGGTAATTTTAATGTTTGGTTAGTTCGGGACGTACTATTACAAGCTCATATTTATGTAACCCTGGACTCTATATTATTTTTCTCTTTTTTGCCTGTTTATGATGCGGGAAGTCATATTGATTCTTCTACGGAGGGATTGAGTGACAATTCATGGCAAGACATACAAACGGGACCACTCGGTATGAAAACAACAAGATACTACGATACTATATTCAGTTCTCCTATTACCCATCGATTCTGGGCAATTTTAAGACCCGAAACTTTGAGTATTTACACTAATGCCACTGACTTATATTTTCCAACTTTGGTTATTGACTTAAAAAGCTGTATTAAGGCGGAGATTTCAGATAAGCACTACCAAAAAAATGCTTCTACGAAGCCATCACCCTCTGAAAGAAGCTCTGGATATGGAACACCTTTAGACGAAGATACTGATTTGTCTAGCTTTTTAAACAAGGAAGCGCCAAATGCTTACACTGAAGAAGAGTTGGATAGCTCTGCTAGCCTGGCACTGTTCAAAGTAGTAACACGAAAGAAAACTTACAGGTTTTATACGGACAGTTTATACTCAGCTAGACAATGGGTAAGCAATATTACTAAGGTTGTGTTTTATCTAACTAATTCAAACCCATCCAATCAAGTGCTTTTAAAGATCCCTTTTGATAATATTATGACTGTCGATAAGCTCGAAATAAGGTCAGAAAACAACTCAACTACCGAAAAGTCGGAAGACAACGGAAATCCTATGCTCATCAGCGTTAAATATTACGAGCTGAAAAGGCAGAACAAAGACTCCCACAATGCTCAGAAGCTAAGAAGAAAGTTGCACCTGGTAAATTTGCAAGAAAATAAGAACTTCTCTAATTATGACGAAGCCGTGCGCCATTTTTTATTATTTGACGGGGGAAATGAACTTTACGCTCTAATTAGCGATATTGCTCAGCGGAATCACTCTATGCGAGAAACACATCCTCAGCAATACAGACATCATTCAATGGCTTTAAATTCTGTCGTTACCCATGTCTCTTTGGAGGTTGGTTGTATGGAAGCGAAGCCTACTATTTCAACCGTTACGTCTCTCAAGTCAAATAATGAAATATTGTATAAAACTGCTTCACAAGGCGTTCCTTCATCTGCTCCTGATTTACTGATATACAGGGCAGAGACAAATTCTTCAGGTAGCTCACAGCTGAAGATAAAAAAACTAGGTCGAACTTTATCTTCAAATAAATTATTTACATCAAAAAGCAAAAGTGATAACAGGGAAAATCCTGAATACCAATCAGAAGGTGCGATGACTCCTCTTTCCCCATCCGAAGCCAATTTATCAAAGGCCTTGTCTCTCTCGGCCTTAATGCAAATGAATATGGCTTTCGAGTCCACATATAAAGACAGTGGTAAACTCGATGAACGTTACCTTGAAGTGCTTTTCAGAAGAACACCGGAATTTTTAAAGTATTCTAAAATTGAATATTTAATACCACAAGTAGCATCTAGACCCGTTATGTCAGTATTACAGATGGGTGGTGACTTCGAGAATGAAGAAAAAGATGTTCGCTTCCAGCATAAATTGGCAAGATTGGGTTCCCACATATTAGAGTTCCCTACTAGATGGGGAGGTATTAATCACTATGAAAAGTTGGAACCACATGATACCCATTTTGTTAACGATTACAAAAGTAGAAAAATTTCTGTTCACCATTTTCAGTTGCATTTCTCTTTCAACAACGAAATGGCATTGATTGCGTCCTACTATGTACATCTACACAAACATATACCTGTTTTTGGTAAGCTATATCTTGGTGCAGAGGGTCTTTGCTTCAGAAGCTTATTGCCTGGTGTCCATACAAAAATGATTGTACCCTTGAATGACGTCAATTACTGCCATAAGCAAAAAGCAATTAACATAGCTTATTTTGGTCTTGTCGTGGGACTCATGGGTGACGAGAAGATCTATTTAGAGTTCTACTCTCAGAAGGCCAGAGATGATTGTGAATCGGTGCTTTTCAAAATATTAGGAGATTATCGAAAGTCGAAGCACTTGAGTGATGGCACAGACGCCGTTTCAAGAAGCTCCGCGGCAATTTTGAAACAAAAATCTTTAGAAGTACAACAAGCCTCGACGTTCCGTATCCAAAATTCTCGCTTGAAATTGTTTGAAGATAGAATAAATAATTTGGTGAAAATGGATGTTCCAATAATTTTGGAAGACTCTCCATTTTATCAAACAGAAATTAGACCAATAAATTCGTTTAATTTCACACTATTAACTATAGGATCCAGAGGAGATGTTCAGCCGTATATTGCTTTAGCGAAAGCACTTATGAAAGAAGGACATCGTGTAACAATAGCAACACATAAAGAATTCGAATCGTGGGTTCAAGGTCATCAAATTTCATTTAAGCCTATTGCGGGGAATCCTGCTGATTTAATGGATCTAATGGTCATACATGGTGCGGCCTCGCTATCTTTTTTGAAAGAAGCCAAAGAAAAATTTGGTGGCTGGCTAAAACAATTAATGAAGTCCAGTTGGGAGGCTTGTCAAGACTCTGAGATATTAATTGAAAGCCCCTCTACGATGGTTGGAATACACATTGCCGAGGCATTGGAAATACCTTATATGCGTGCTTTCACTATGCCTTGGACACGTACGCGAGCATATCCACATGCTTTTGTCGTTCCTGACAAGAAAAGGGGAGGATCTTATAACTATCTAACACACGTAATGTTTGAAATGATATTTTGGAAATCATTGTCAGGATATATAAACAAATGGAGGGTAAATCATCTAGGATTGCCGAAAACTAATCTTTACAAGATGGCTCAAAATAGAGTTCCCTTTTTGTATAATGTATCACCTGCAGTTTTGTCGCCTTCTGTTGATTTTCCAGATTGGGTGAAGGTTACAGGATACTGGTTTTTGAACGAGGTGTCAAATTATACACCACCTGAAGAGCTAGTACAATTCTTGGATAAAGCAAGGAAGGAAAATAAAAAAGTGGTCTACATTGGTTTTGGATCGATTGTCGTGAAGAGCGCTAAAACACTTACACAAGCAATTGTTGACGCTGTTGAAGATGCTGGTGTCTACTGCGTCATGAACAGAGGCTGGTCAGACAGACTAGATGCAAAGGGAGAAGATGTGGCGTTGCCTGAATCTGTTTATGATTCTGGAAATCTTCCACATGACTGGTTATTTCCTCACATTGATGCAGCGGTTCACCATGGAGGTTCCGGTACTACTGGTGCTAGCTTGAAAGCCGCTTTGCCAACTATCATCAAGCCTTTTTTTGGCGATCAGTTTTTCTACGCGAATCGGGTGGAACATATAGGAGCTGGTATTGCTTTAAGAAAATTGAACTCTAGTTCATTGTCCAAAGCATTAGAAGTGGCAACACTGGACTCTAGGATTATTCAAAGAGCTAAGTTTATTTCTGAAAGGATTTCTCAGGACTGTGGAATTAACAGCGCAATTGAAGCTATTTATAATGAATTAGAATATGCAAGAAGTTTAATTTTAGCTAAAGCATCTAGCAACAGAAGCGAAGGTCGCACCGCACCTCAAACTCCTTATGAGGCTCTGGATAGCGATTACTTTTCTTCTGATACTGATGAATCTGATAGCTATGATTACGAGCAAACTGTAAAAGAATCTAACGCGGGTACACCACGAGGAGATAGGAGTTAGGTAATTTACGAATTGTATGTATGAGGTTTTAGCATATATCACGTGATAAATCGAGTTGTCAGCTCGTCTGAGCCCGATTACAGATTAGTGTAGAGAATTATATAGCTAGCCTATTTTGATTAGTGAACCTTAAGCAAAGTCAAATGCCTGTTACCGCTTGACAGGGTAGATATTGAAAGAACTTTTAGGAACTGAAAGGCAGTACTTTCCACAAAATGGGTAGTAAAAACTTTTTTAGGGATATTACAGAAGAACAAAACCGCACTAATAGCTATTCTAGATTAGTAACGGGACAAAAAATACTAGAAATTCCATCATTCTGCCTCGAGTGTGGTGAAGAATTATTCAATTTTCCTGTAGCCTACAAAACTTGGGGAAGATTAAACAAGGACCGGGACAATGTGATCGTAATTTTTCATGCCCTAACTGGTTCGTCGGATGTTCTGGACTGGTGGGGTCCTTTGTTGGGCTCAGGTAAAACATTTGATCCTTCAAGATTCCTTATTGTATGCGTAAATTTACTCGGATCACCCTACGGCTCTTTTTCTCCTGTGACAGTGGACAAGGAGAACGGAAAACCACTTGGTCCGCTGTTTCCATTAGTTACAATCAAAGATGAGGTAAGGATACAAAAACTAGTATTTGATTACCTTGGGATTAATTCCATAGCCTGTGTTATTGGTGGCTCAATGGGTGGAATGATTGCATTGGAGTATTCTGCAGCTTATAATAATACAGGTTACGTCAAGACGGTGATTGCTTTGGCAACTTCTGCAAGGGCTTCTGCGTGGTGTATTTCCTGGAATGAAACACAGAGGCAGTGTATTTTCAGTGATCCCAATTATATGGACGGATATTATTATGAGCACAATGTTAGGCCAGACTCTGGTTTAAGTGCTGCAAGAATGGCAGCTCTTTTGACTTATAGGTCTAGAAATTCTTTTGAAACGAGATTTGGAAGAGGTCTTCCAAGTAAGGAGAACAGCAAAATAATTGGCTCGGAACCTAAACCAGTTAGATATCCAGCTAATAAGGAGGAAGAGAATTGGCTATTGCATAATCATGGTTCAATATCATCAGCCAGTTCTGGATTTAGTTGTTCGAATAATTTTGATAAACCTCAAATTTATTTCACGGCTCAATCATACCTAAGATACCAGGGAACTAAATTCATTCGGCGCTTTGACGCTAACTGTTACATTTCTATAACAAGGAAACTTGATACTCATGACATCACCAGGGGAAGAATTGATAATGATGATCCTGAAGAAGATCCTCTCCCCAATTATCTCGCAACACTTAAAACACCACATTTGGTTATTGGCATAGAGTCAGATGGTTTATTCACTTTTTCTGAGCAACAATATTTGCACAAACATCTTCCTGATTGTACATTGAAGAAATTAACATCTCCGGAAGGACATGATGCATTTCTTTTAGAGTTTGCAATTATCGATCAGTATTGCAAAGAATTTTTGAAGAGTAAAATACCAGAATATTATGATAATTCCGGAAAGGTTGAACTATTTGAGGACTGGCATAAATATGTTAAGAGTGCTGATAATGGCGGTAATTCTGTTTTTGGTGAGTCCGAAAAAAATATCACTAACTGGTGAATCAATAAAGAAATTCAATACAAATGATAGGTTGTATTATTTAAATATATTCTATATAAAGTGATCTATTATAGACTTTTCTTTTTTTTTTTCTTTTATTATCGAGTTCTTTAAACAAAAAAGAAAAGAAAATTGCGAGTAGAGGCCTTACTCAATTATGAGGAATACGAAACATGGACTACATAAAGAAAACAGGGTATTCGTTTTAGACAGCACTGCCTCAGATAAAAATTTTGTTTTCACTTCATTCTTGAAGAAGCTTAATAGAACAGAACCGTTTTTGAATTCGATTTCTATAATAAGTCGAGAAGATTTGAAGGCTCCCTTGCTGTCCTCGTTGAAGAAATCAAAAAAAGCTTACCTAGAAAAGTTTGATAAGCTTCCAGACCTATTGAATGCTATTCTAACAATTTCGGGCCAAGAAAGTATTTTTATCCAAGCTGTATCTTCTAAGCAGCGTATATCTCATTTTGACCTTAGCAATGAAGATACACTTTCATTAGATATAAAAGAAAAAAGATTAAGTTTGCGGTTGACGAGCTCAACCTTTAAATCTACTCCTTTGTTTTATTTCTCAAAGGGAGGATTTACTGTTACGAAAGATAATGGCTCCAAACGAAGGCATGGTTCGTTCAACGCTTTTTCAACTAATTATTTGATTACAGTAGATGTGATCCCAGGAGTGCCCTTGAATCGATATGCAAAATATATTATTACTTCCGTTTTTGAATCAAGCGTTGTCACTATATACTCGTATGATGCGTATTTGAAAGAAATCGAAAATACTTTTGGTATAAAATTAGAAAGCCCTACTTTCACTAGTACAGAGTTGGATCCAAGTATTAACCTAGGTCCAGTGTTAGATGGTATCGATTCTAATTATAGCTTACAAGATCTCTATGAGTATACCATTTTACTATATTTAAATTCTCCCTTGTTATCCAAACAATCTGACAAGTATATTTGCTCATACGAGATTCCACAAACGATGAAGAACTCATCGACAATGACAACAAGCGGGAAACTACAGAAATTTGTCACCAGTGAAGTCAATGCTTCTATTGTTGAAAATATAGAATCATTGTCATGGACATCTATAAATGTAGTATGCGATAAATCAAATTTATTATTGTTAAAATCGAAAGGCAAAACTATTTTGTGGATTTTCCACAATCCATCATGAAACGGCAAATGTATTATAAAGCAAAACCAAAATTGAAGATATCATAAAAAGACATAGGTGAAATTGGGTCTTGGTTGTAATTAGTCTGTCCTTCACGAAAAGAATTGCTCCCACCATCGTACGTATCACTTACATTGGGCCCACTTCTTTTTTGCGAAAGGACTTGAAACCAAAAGTTATCTACTTGCGGACTCATTAAAAACAGGCTAATCTCGGTATCACTGATATTGGATGAGTTGAAGTTAAGGTCTTCACCACCGTATGACATCACATCCTCTGTTGAGTTAACATGTCCATTAGGTGCGTTTATTTTTGGCGTAGTGCTTTCTAAGTGTTGATCAGGCTTAGAACTTGGTTCTTTTTTTCTTTTGACAAGTTCTATTGCTCTTTGAGAAATTTCAATGAGCTCTTCTATAAGTTCCGTTGGATACCTAAAAGGTGTGCTAAAGGTACTTTGCAGGTTTGAGAAGAAAGATTCATCCAGTAAGTAGTCTCTTACAGCGGAAAAAATTTTGACGATCTTCCAAGCGTAATAATACCTTTTACTCAAATTAGATATGAGTCTCATAAAGAGTGTAAACAAAGATTTTAGAGTTTCGTAGAAGAGTTTCATCTTCTTCGACTTCTCTAAGTCACTTTTGTCATAATTGGTTGGGCTAGTATTATTCAAATATTGTTTGTAATATTCTAGAGAGATTTTAACCCTTACCTGAATGGCAGTAATGAATACTAGAGACTTATGCACAAGTCCTTCAAATTCGGGCGTTATCATTAGATCCGTAGTACTTTTTAGTAAATCAGAACTATTTTCAGCGAGTTCCCAGCCCAATGGTAATAATTTCGTAATGTTAATATGAAAGATCTTGGACATATAATAACCGGCAAGGTCGTAACGTCCTTTCTTCTCATAGTGGTTAAAAAAAAGAAAACTAATAGAAGTGTGGAAATCAAGCGTTGCAAATTGTATTTTCAATCTCAAAGACTTTTCGAAAGCCTGCTCATGATCAAGGGGCGTTACATCAAAATAATCCAGTAATAATCCAATTCGGTTTAATAAAGACAATTCACTCTGGTCAATGTATTGTTTAAATATACCCATTTTCATTCCTTTGTTAAGCGAAAGTATGAGCTGTAGTTTTTGCTGCCATGTAAAATAAATTTCATAAAAATCAGAATACCACTTATGTACTGCTCTTTCAACTTTAAAATTTCTAACATTAGAGAACTCTTCCTTAGAATAAGGGGCTTTTACATCAAACATATCGCTGTCGCAATTTAATGGTTTGCCATTTGCAGCAGAGAAGTTGACGTCCAAAATCATCAAATGTATCCATATCTTTCTACCTATATTATTGATTCTACCATCGTTACAGATTTCGGGATAATTGTCGGGTTCTCTGTGTAATCCCATTGAGATAGCCATCAGGACTAACAAAGCGTTCGACACTTGTCCATTACCTTGGTGGCCCGAATCACCTTCTTCTGGTGCATAGATGTGATACATTCGTAGAAACAACGCTAGCTGCAAAATTAATAAATTGTTTCTCGACAATAAGTCAAACTGCCGCAAACAAGAACGAGATACTTCGACAATGTCAATATCTATCGGGTTTTCGAGCAAGAATCGGTAGTCTTTTGCTTCTACTGAATCGTCATTCGAATAAAACCTCTTCTCGTTGACAGATGTAATGTTAGTAAATAGCGTAAGATAGCTCAACCGAAGGACAACCAACAACAATCCAGCAATAGCAAAATCCAATCGCCTAGTGATTTGTAAACTCTCTACTTTAGTATGTTCTTCGCTTTCAGACCCAATGATTTCGGAAATTTGACTCCTGAAAATCATTTCGTCTACAAAAGGTAGAAAAGGATATAAACAGTCAAAAAATCGTTTTATGAGCATCCATATTACCTTTCTGGAAGGCAAAAGTAAATTTATTCTTTCTATGAGTTGTATTTCATCTCCAAGTTTTCCCTCGTAAAAAGTCAATCCCAATGTCATGGCCCTTTTCTGAACAGCTGTTTTGTCAACCAACAGATTTTTTTCTGAGTTATTATATTCATAGTCTTTGTAAGAATGGAAGTCATCCCATCCAGTAAATTCTTGGGTTTTCTTCAAAAAAAAGGCGTCCCTTTCGGATCCAGCACGTTGGGGATCATTGCTACCTAATCTAGGAATCAAATTAATAGACAGGGAGACAGCTTTCTCGCAGTTATTTTTCATAAAATTGTCACTGCGACACAACCCTAAAGAGCATAGTTGACCACAAAATTTTCTGCTAATTGGTTCTTTATCGATCAAAGGACAGTAATTTTTAGCAAAATTGACCACTTCTTCATCTGAAGCAACCGGATTATTGCCAAAAAAATTCATACAATATTCAGGTCTGTAATAATCTTTATCCTCCTTTGAGCTAAAAGGCGCCCTGTTGGATTTCCTTAAACCGTATTCTGAACTTTTATGGTCCTTCTTTTCATTTAAGGCCTCTTCAAGTTGATGTACCTTTTCCTTAAGCAAGATAAATTCTTCCATAATATAATCCGGGGTATGCATCTGGTCCTCATTTCCACGGTTAATGGCATCATAGCTGCAATCCTTATTGGCGTACCTGACACATGTAGAACAAGGCTGCCCTTTATCGCATTTTACTTTGCGCTTCTTGCAAAAACTACAGACAATACTAACCCGTTGTCTTTTTCTTCCTTCAAAATTCCCCATCTTAGAAGTCGTTGGTCCGTCCCTTCTCCCTTTCAAGAAAACTATAAAATTTAGTAATAATACCTTGTTTTACTTTTGCGGTATTTTGTCATCAGCTTTACGATTTAAAAATCAGTTCCCCGAAAAACGATAATTGATAAGGAGTCTATTTCAAAAAATGGAAAGTAAAAATTTTAAATTAAAGCTAATTGAGGATACACTTCTCGATTTAGGCTATAATGAAGTGGTGAACTTGCTCTCGTGCCAGTTGGAAAAAGAAGGAACAGATACACAAGGTGGTGACATCGAACCTAAAAGGGAGAATACTACAGGGAGATTTATTAGATGGTTCTATAGTGAATTGAGAAATGGTAATTATGAAAGGGTTTTAGAAAAGTTTTTTAAAGTTATACCTTTACAAAGTAAAGAGGAAGAAGTGACGAATCTGAGGATGCTGGAAATGGAAGTATACAGCGATTATTTCGAAGCTTTAAACATTGAAAAAAGGACAGATAAATCCGTAGTAAGATTGAGCGTAATATTGGTGGAATATATTATCAAGAGGGGTCAATTTTTGGAAGACCTAGCTTTTTTTGGGCACATGATTGATTCAAAGAAAGCGAATACGAAACTAAATGATGAGAGAAGGCCAGAACATCTAATGAACACGGAATCTTTTATAGATAGATTAAAAACAAAAATTTGTCCTTTGCTTGATGAGATAGAGAGTCTTCTGCATAATTTGAAGATAAATGTAAACTCATTACTAATTTTAAGCAATAAAGATCTCGCGACCAATATCTCGAGAGAAAAAGAATCCTCCCTTTTGCTTTCTTTATTGATGAAGTTGACAATACCTAATAAAGACCTTGGTATACTATTGGACAGAAAAGTAACATTTTCGGACCTTGAGGTAAGTGGATCGAAATATCTAGAAATAATACATTCGATAAGAAAAGTGCTAGTAGATGATCATTTATCACTGATTTTTAAGCCTTCATACTTGAATAAAGAACTCAAAACCTTAAAAAGTAAGCAATCAGACATTTCGCTTGATACTATTATTTCGTATGCCAACAAATATCAACAAAATAGTTCTTTATTTCATTTGCCTCCTCGTTTCAAAGATGAAACTTCTTTTTTTTACGATTTAACTTCCGCAGATTTAGAAGGTAGGTTTCCATGCAAGTTGATAAGGACATTGGGACATCATCAAGATGAAGTGTGGATTGCAAAATTCTCACCGCTGGGAAAATATCTTGCAACCGGTTCAAGTGACGGAAAACTTATTATCTACGACGTTAAAAATAATTTTAGCGTCTTGACGGTGTTCTTTTCAGAGAGTGAAAAACAGGGAAGTAAAGCGGTAATATATTGCTGCTGGGATTACAAAGAAGAATACCTTATAAGTTGCCACTTGGATACGATGATTCGAGTATGGTCGGTGAAGGAAGTGGTGAGAGAAAAAAGTTCTTTGCCTGGGGGAATGGATATTGATGAAGAGTCACTGGTGAATTCTACGTGCTTAAGTGCTTCATTTTCACTTGGTGAAAACATTAGAACTTGGGCATGTGAATTTCTTCCCCCTTCATCATCACTAGAAGCAAGTCCTCAGTTCATTGCGGGATCTCCTGATAAAGCCTTGAAAGCTTTTAATATTGACGGAACAGAGCTCTATGACTTTTATGATGATTTTGATAACAATACTGGATTGGACCACGAAGACTATGAGAACTCAAAAGATGATGACGCCAAAAGTTCGAGATCTGTAAATGGTAGAAATATCAATAAGGTGAAAGAATTTCAGCATCAGTTTAACAGAGTCAATGACTTAGTAGTAACACCTGATGGAAAGTTTTTAATTACAACAAATGATGACCAACAGGTTCATTTTTTTGCACTCCCAAACTTTTTTGACCCTAGCTCCATAACCAAAAAAATTGCTACCATTAATCTAGGTTCCAAACTTACCTCATGTTGTCTCTCCGCTGATGCAAAAAGCCTTTTACTCAATATAACGTCCGATGAATTGCAAATATGGAATATTGCACCAATATGGAAAGATGAAGCCCCCTTATTGAGTAAGAAATTAGTAGGCCATAGACAAGGTAAGATCGTATTACGATCGTGTTTTGGTTATTTAAGTCAAAACAAGGAGAAACTTGTTCTTAGTGGAAGCGTCGACGGGTTTATCTACATTTGGAAACTTGAAACAGGCCGATTAATTACCAGAGTTAAGGGTCACTCAGGTTTATGTAATTCGGTTGATTGGAACAGATTCTATATACCTAAGGATAATCAACAAGACTATGGGCTGTATTGGTGTTCTGTTGGTGATGATAAAAAGGTCCATATCTGGGGACCTCCTTGAATAATGTTCTTCTTACGGTTATAATTTATATATTGTTATAGCGTATGAGTACTTTCATGTTGTGTATAGCAAGAATGTCTATATAATTTGCATTTTTTCATGGGCTATTTTACTCTATCTCAAGTATAACCACCTACAATTCATCACGGCTTCCACTGGACGCACTTGCCTCCGCCTTTCCAGTTTCTTCACCTTCAGACAGAGTCTTTTTCAATTGATGTCCGTCGACCTTGTGATATCCATTTTCTTTTATGAAATTAATAAAAGAATCTAAATCTCTCCCTCCTGAAAAAGTAATTGCTTTCCTTAAACCAGTCGCTTTGTCAACCTCACCATAAGCAGGATAAAACAATATAGTGGGATAGCCTTCAACTGGGATTGTAGTATCCACATCATTAGCATTGTGATCAATCTTAGCTATAACAACTTGGTCTCTTGCATCAGACCCATTGTATAAAGCTCCTAATTCTTCCCAAACTGGAGCTAACCTTTTACAGAAGCCACACCAAGAAGCATAGTACTCGACCAAATAATCCTTTGATAGATCGCCAAGCACTTGGTCGTGGTTGTGAGCTACCAACTGAAATACTGGAGAACTGTTAATTTCCTCCTGTGAAGGCAAGTCTTCCGATTTGATTATTGGCTTCAACTTGGAAGCGAAAAAGTCATCTACAAATTTCAGAATAACCTTTGCAGGGGGGCCTTTAGGGTAATCTTTTTGAGAAATCCCATATTTCTTATTCGTCGTATGGCTATTGATCACAAACAAGGGAACGACCTCTGGATCCATATTTAAAACTTCAGCATGACGACCGTAGAGATTTGCGTCTAAGCCAACAAAGTTGATCTTGTATCTGTATTTTTTAGCAGCTTTTACAATGGCGCCTTCAACAGCTTTCTTTTGGTTTTCGTCCGTATAGAAATAGTATGCAAGTGGCAACTCGGACGTCATGTATATCATGTAAGTATCTTTATTGATGTCACCAAAATATGGTACAATTTCAACATTAATAAAATCTTGCAAGTTTTCTTTCGTTATTTCCTTAGCAAATTTAGCAGCTTCTTTGTAATCCTTTGGCTGAGAAATAAAATAAGTAGGATTCTTCGATTCAAACTTAACGCCCGAGAACTTCTTCTTTAAGACGTTCACGAATTCCTCACTGTTGACTGTTACAAACGACAACGACTTTCTATTAGCTTCCGCAAGCTCAGTAAAAGTTTGGTTCGCTTTGCTTTTGTCCTTTTTATCATTGTATCCTGTAGGTAACACTTGGACCATGAAGGGTTGAGTTTGAGACTCAATTATCTCATTCAATTCGTCCTTTGTTTGAGGAATCAAAACCGCTGGCAAAGACTCCTTCACCATATACTCGGCAATACCTTCTGCGCTCCTTGGACCTGTATACTGTGCTGAAAAATCTTTTCCTTTGAACACTTTCATAGTTGGAAACCCTCTTATCTCCTCTCCTTTGCATACGTCAGTTTCCTCTTCACAGTTAATTTGACCCAATTTGATATTAGGATGGCTTTCTTTTAAGATTTCTGAAGCTTTGGAAAACTCTGGCCCTAACATCTTACAATAACCACACCATGGCGCATAATATTCAACTAAGGCAAATGGTGTCTCATCAAGAAACTTTTGATAGTTCTCCGAAGTCAACAAATTAACCGCCGACTTAGGGTCCGCACCTGCTTCTCCGTCTGCCGGCCCTCCAGCATGAACAACGCTTACCAATAAAGTGTAAGCTAACGAAATACTACCTAAAATTCTCATTTCAGCTTCTTTGGTTACCTCAAATATCTAACAACCTTAAGTTAACTAGATCTTTTTAAAGAAACACGGCAATTTAAACTGAAGGCGATCGTCGAATTAAATATTGATACAAAGTACACGCTGTTCAAAAAAATACTGTATATAGCATTCCAAGGTTATCAAGAGGGGTTAAAGTGCTACGAGACTAAAATCGTTGCTAGAGTAAGCTATACCCCATTTGTTGATAACAGTATCAATTTTCGTCAAAGTTTCCGATTCATTGAGTTATATTATTATGCCATTTTACTTCTCACCTTTTTTTTTTTGTTTTATGTTTTATCGTAAGCTATTTTTTTTCCGTTCACTCATTCTTTCATCGTATTCTTGACTAAAATAATTACTGTGCTTAAAAACATAACTAAATACCAAGTAATTCTCTAAAACTATCCCACTTCTCCACATCAACATCGTATAAGTAGGCCATAGAATGCCTTAAAGAACTTTGCAAGTATTGTGGTTGATAACCGTGAATGAACATCACAAGACCCCAAGTCAATACAGCGAAATATTTCCAACTTCTATTGTAGATACGCATTTTGAGTTTTCTTTCCTGAGAATCTGTCAAATCCTTAAATCGTATAACTGAACCATTAGGACGTCTAGAGTTAGGTTGGGTGCACTCCAAGATCATGTCTAACAATATCTTACCCACAGCAATCGCAACCCTTGAAAAACAATACAATGTTACTTGATGGGTTATACCAGAGTGAAAGTTAAAATGCTGAGAGTACACCACCCACGAAGCAAAGCATCCAGCAATGAACCTGATTAAATGCGAATTATTTCTTCCCATGCATTTCTCCAGGGATAGTATACCCTGTGCCGACTTGTACAATACAGAAAATACAGCTAGCACCTCTGCATGATCTTTTGCGGCTAAAAATGCCTCCTTAATCCTTGGAACAATTGGTCCACTCCTGTATAAGAGATTTATAGTTAAAGCATGCGAGAATCTAAGCTTTCCTCCGTAGACGATACCATTGCGGCTAGCTCTGATTATACTCAACAAAGGACGATACGATGGATTCGTAAGAATTGACATTTATATGTGTTCGTCCCTATACCGAAGACTTCGGACGTTCCTTAAAACTGTAAGAAGAATCAAATAGCCGAGCACCTCCTGGCAGATAAGTGTCTTCAACTTTCTAACCTTTAAAAAAAAAAAAAAAAAAAGGAAAAGAAAAGTAAAACAAAAATAATATGATATAAAATACAGTGCTACCAAGCTTTTGAAATAGATCGGACTACTTCTTTTCATTTTCTTTTTTTTTTTTTTTGTTTTCTTTTCCCTGCTTCTGGAAATAGCATGACCTACATTACTGACTGTCTTCAAGAAATGATATAAAGCGAATTTAAAATTATTTTTAAAATGTATTAAAAGTTAGAGAAAGTCTATATTAGTGTCGTAGAGAGATGATTCATCTGTTACAGCTTCAAGTTGAATCGCTTGCAACTTGGGGTACTTTCCGCACCATACAAGTAATTTCCACAAAGATCTTTTTAAAACGAATTTAATTACATTACCGGAATAGCTGTTATCTACTCTTCTCTTTTTTATATCAGAAGAAGTACTCGTTTCCGAGAAAGAATTATATAAGTCCCGGAACCAACCTTTCTTCATATTCATTCCATTTAATGTTGTCTTGCAATCTATCTTTTCAACTAGGAAACTGACATAAGGTTCATTCGGATTGCTACTCTCAGTTGTAAATGCATCAATGTGCTTACCAAAAAGTTGTCGAAACGTATCACTTAATGTGTGAGATACTTTTAAGATGAGGATTCCAGTATTTCTATCATACATTAAGAGAGGCTCGGAGTAGTCCCTGTATCTTTCATTTTGAAGTCTCAATTCAAAAATTAGCTCTCTAGTAGGTTCTTTGTAAAGATAAGGTCGCAGGTACTGAATTGGCATATGTCCATCTTCTGCTCTGCTTTTTTCAAAGACACCTTCAGGCCTGACGTCATCAATATTAATAATAATATCCTGTTTGGCTACGCTAAAGGGATTGTTTACAACTCTATGTTTTACCATTCTCTGCTCGGTTTCCAAAAACCTGTAATATCTTGCTTCTTTCATCAATAGATCTCTATGTTGGTCATTTTTTATGACCATTGTATTTCCTCTTAACACTTCGAGTAAGTCGTCGAAAATTGCAGGTGATCTATTAGGAATACTTATAGGTTGAAGAGGAACCGGTCGTTTAATTGTACGATTCTTAATTAAAGTAGAGTAGCCTTCCAATATCGTATTATGCTGTATTGAAAAGAAATTTGGCTCATTTCCATATTTCGAGAGCAACGACTTTGGAATCAAAAAAGACTTTCCCCCCACTACAGCGAAGTGATTTTCTTTATTTAAAATGCTTTGTAGCCTGGACAAATTAAAATACAAGCTATCCTGCCATAGTAGCGCATATAAAGCTGCACTTCCAGTTTCTATATGATAACCCTGTAAGTATCTACTAATGTATGAAAACACATTCGGATCCCTATCGACATATAAAACTTGACTATTCCCACATTCAAGAAAATGGTTTGTGAAATAGGAAGGACCATCCGATGATAAAGAAAGACCACTTAAAGTGAAAACTTCATTCCGTACCTGAATAGAATAAACCTTATTAAATGGCAAAATCTCAGTGATCTCCGGATCATACTCAGATACGTTTGTATACAATTGGAGACCCGACATCTTAAGGTAATGGTTTCTCTATTATACTTTTTTGTCAACTTCATATTCTTTAGAAAAAAAAAAAAAAAAAATTTAAGGAAGAGCACTAAAAATGTAGTGTCTTATCA
>JAJLZR010000072.1:0-40507 GCA_030572315.1 [Candida] glucosophila | reverse complement strand
AAAAAAAAAAAAAAAAAAAAAAAAAAAAAAAAAAAAAAAAAAAAAAAAAAAAAAAAAAAAAAAAAAAAAAAAAAAAAAAAAAAAAAAAAAAAAAAAAACCTAATGTGTGCTTAATTATACACCTCTTGGAACATATTAATCTCAAGTAAGCCAAGAGGTACCTTGTTAAGCAAGTAGAAATTAATTAATAATAATAATAATAGTAAAGAAGAAAATTTTAATTTATGCCATTCACATAACTATCAGACCTAGATACTATAGGCATCTAGGGAAGCATTTATGGCAGATTGATAAGGTTAGGACTGAATCTAAAATACAGTAAGAGAAAACGCCCACAATTTAATAAGCTTGCGTTATATCATAGAAAGAATGCGGAATACAGTTTTTTATACAATCTTAACTCCTGCGATCTGATTGCTCTCCTCGTTTGTTAATATTTGAGCTCTTCCTTGTTTCACGAGCATTTTTGTTAACACTCTAACTAATAGTGAGTACTCTAAGTTCCTCAAATCATTCGGTATAGTGGAGTCTTCCAGTTTTGTTAGTTCGTACAAAGTCAAAACTGTTCCCAACTGGCCCGAACTTTCCACGTAACTATATATTATATTAGCCCATTCCGTGGGAGTTCTCCAGTATACTAGTATACCCGCATCTGCTTGCTTGGCATTAATATATTCCGCTCTATGCAATTTGTGTATTAAATGCTTGAATATCACCCCTTTGAAGTCATCGCTCACCTGTCGATTTATATTTTTATTAACAAAAAGCAACGGTAGGGCTTGTGTGTCTAAATTATCTAGTTGGGTCCCTAGAACTGATCCTTGAAGTGTTAACGAAGTGATTTTATAATGCTCACAATATTTTAATATGATCTCACCCCATGTATCTAATTGCTTTTGTAATACAATAAGGTTAGGCTGTTTAGTATATAATGGCGGAAAGGAGTGTATTTTTGGAAATTCGAACTCCGCTGGCATCACTAAGTATTACTTCGCTGCGCTAAACTTGTTCACTACAATTAAATCCTGTCATGTGACCCATAAAAAAATGTACTACACCTTATGTTCTACACTTTGACTTTTAATGAATTTTTATCATCGTTAAGAGAGCATTGCAAAATGCATCATGATACACAAATTACATATAATGAACTTACCAAACTTAAATACAAGTGCTTGAATACTAGACATAACTTAGGCCTCTGCCATCTCTCTTAAACGACGAATGGTAGATCTAACAGTAGCAGCAGCAGCAGTAGAGACAGTGTATGCACCGCCTGCAACGGTTCTACGACAGCTACCGCAATTCCAGATACCGGCTGCGTTTCTTTGAACCGTCCTCTTTCCGCAGAAGGAACAGTCATATCTGGCGTGTTGTTGAATCTCCAACTTCTTGGTTTGTCTTCTCAAGGAAGAACCATATCTGACACCAAACTTACCAGTTATACCGACCTTCTTAGTTCTCTTAGACCTATAGATGTTAGTATAACCTCTCAAAAAAATTTTTTTTTTAAATTTCACCGATAGTTGCTGTGATAATACGCTAATCAAATAGTGACTCCAACGCCATTTCTTTTATTATTCTTAAACAAATCTACCAAACCCCATCTAAATTAGTCCAGTTCCAAGCACTACCCAACTGCGTCATCATAATGTATTAGAATTAACTCCTTCCAAAGCAAACGTATGTCTTCCTTACTTCGAAAACTTTATCTTATTCTCTACTATTCTTCCTTCATTCACCACAGCAACCTCTTGAAATCCTATTGTGTACTTACATTTTGAATTGATACCCTTAAAATGTTCTAAAAAGAATTTCACTCTTCCTTTATGAGATTGAAGATTTCAAGCTGCTGAAAAAAAAAAAAAAAACGTGTACCAAGCTCAAAAGCCTACTTGAGCAGTCAATGATCATGTGCACATAATATGATATAGGGCTTAAACCCTAAATAAATACACGGTTACAAACACAATAAAGTTGCAACCCTGATCTCCTTCTCCTCCATACTTAACAGATCGAAGTGGCAGAATCTCAATCCCGATATGGTTGGAATAATTTATCAAGAAAATGACAGAATCAGAAGATAGTTCTCTTATGAGGTACATTATTTGGGAGTCCGAGCATTCTGATAGTATGGATCACTTGCATTAAGTTTTGCAACTACGCGATAGGAGTTACTAATAATCTATAGATGATACTGAGCTGGTCGTAGGAAACGAAGTTGTACTCGATAAAGTAGAAAAAATTGAAGAAGCTGACGTACCGAGGGAAACGGAATCATTTGCATTGCTTTCTAACCGTAAGTCAGAGTCTGCAGTAAATGGCGAAGACACAAGTAGCCTGACACAACATAGGCTGTCGGGAGATCATACGGGAGATTTCCCAAATTTGCAAGAGTTAATGTTGCTGTCAAACACATGCACTGAGCTTGGATGGGAGCAGGATTCTAATTTAGTTGATAGCTTGTACAACAGCAATGCCAAAGAAGTAGTTCAAAGGGTTTATAATGGTATAGACATTCTTCCTTTCGATTTGCAGCATCCCAGAGATTACTCCGACTGGATTAATCAGAGAATTGATGCTCATGATAAGCTGAATAATTTGGAGGATATATCAATCATGGAAACTTCACATGTAAGGAGTTCCTCAAAGTTAGCGGAAAAAGATGAGCCGCCGAATCCAACAAAAAATTCACAAGACCTTTGGAGTAGTACTAGAGCAAACGCCTCTTTGGATGACGTATTTAATGATACGCAAAAGATGGACAAGAAGGACTTATTCCTGAAGTCGGCATTCGAAAAAGAAGATGTTTTACTGAAACCCAAATATAAAGAACAAGATAATGGAATAGCTGACGCAATAGACCCTAGGGTCTTGACTCTTTTTCCAAAGGAAATTTCATCGAAAAGGAGGAGATTCTCGAGCGACATATCCGCGCGCACCTATATACCCAGGATTTTTAGTGATATTGCTAGGGATGATAATTGTGAAAATTACGATTCTAGATATGTTAATTGTGCGACGGTAAACGATAACAGCACCAGGGTATTGTCTGATTTAACCAATACAAGAACTAGCAAGTCGCTTGTGCCTATGACAGAGTTTTCTGGAAAGACAATGATGTCTAAAGGTCGAAAGCTGTCGGCAATCCATCTTTTACGCGATCTCGATAAAACTAGAATACGTTCAAGAAACGACATAACATTGGCTCAAAGCCTTGGAGAAAAAGTTTACGAAAGAGGAGAAACAACTGATACGAGTAAGCAGGCACTGACAGCAAAGAAGCAGGGTCAACGAATCAGTCGCAAGTCTCGCTATATTCAAAGTCTTTCCAGGTCAACAGCTACAAGAATTGATGAGACCGTAACTTATATTCACTACAAACTTCGCAACTATGAAGCTATGACCATACCAGTAAGAATCGAAGGAATTTTGCTGAGCCATCGGCGTATTCCGATCGTACCATATGAGGATGATAATATACCTGATATCACCTAAAATAAATCCTAAATCAATGTTCTGATATTGACGGAAACCTTTTTTTTAAATTTTTTTTCCCACTAGCTTATAATTGAGCAACTACCTAAAAAAGTAAATAGTGGCTTTCGTGGAATGCTTATCAATGTTATGCACGATGATCTGGGTGTCTTGGGAAGACATTAACCGGCTGCATTTCCACATCCTCTTCGTTATTATCTCCAGGAACGAAGGGAATTAGTTGGTAGCCGTTTGGGAAGACAGCTGGTTGGACCATGCGTGGTGCATTTATGCGACCCGAATTTGGTATGAAGCCCTGTAAATTATTTCTTAAGCCCAATTGCTGTTCCATGAGCCTTCGTTGATAGTGGTTTTCTATGTACTGCTGGAACTGGTCTAGCATTTCATCGGAACCGATGTTTGGTAGATTAAAATCTCTCAATATCTCTCTATTATAATACATGCCTTGTAATTCTTCAACTTGTTCCTGAATCGACTCGGATCTTTGCCTTGTCAAGTTATGTATATCCTCGTCATCAACATCGTTTTCACCAATTACTAGTCCCCTCCTTCCATGAAATATTGAACGTACATTATTGTAATCGTTCAATAAAGCTCTATCTTCCATTACCTTATTAAGATGGTTCCTTAACTGTGAAACTCCATGCCCAGAGAATACACAGAAAGAATTCTTTTGCTGCTCATTAAAATCAGCTGGCGGCTCTCTACAATACTGGGTAATCTCACTTTTCAAAAAAGCGGATATACCAGTCAACGATAAATGTGTTAGCTTAGGACAATTCTTCAACAACAAATATATAGGTCCAATAGTCAAATTAGTACAATATGATAGGTGAACTCTTTCCAAACAGTCCTGCTCTCCCCTTTGTCTTACCAATTCTAAAATTCCACTATCAGATATTAAGTTACACTTCACTAGCCCTATTCTTCTAAGCTTAGGCAAACTTGCTAGTTCGACAAGAGTCCAATCCGTTAACTGCGTACAGCATGCCAAGTCAATGTATTGTATTTTATGACATGAGCGCACAAGTGATGCAACCCCGAAATCTGTTATCAAACCACAATGTCCTAAATGAACATAATGCAAACTCCGCCCAAGCTGAGACAAAGCTCTCAATGATGCATCACTTATTTGCATGCATTTTGATAAAACAATATTTCTCAATCTGGGCGCATACAATACCAATTTCTCAATCAACCTATCGGTAATTGCGTTACATCCCGCAATATCTATGATACGCAATTTATCAAGACAAAAATCGCTTGAAAACAAATCCAACAAACCATCTGTTATTCCTGCCGCATTACTTATTCTAAACTCCCTAAGTTGCGAGAAGTCTAGAAATATTTTTTTTAAATACTTGTCAGTCAAATTAGGACAGTTATGCAAATCAATCTCAACCAAAGATCTGCAGTTTTCATGCATTACTTTAATAGTTTCATCAGTGATATTCGTAGTACTATTGAATTTTACACGCTTCAAAATAGAGCAAGACTTTAGCAATTTAATAATTGCTGCCTCCGAGACTTCTCCACAGCCCGGAGCATACAAACCTTGGAGCCGTGGACAGTTTTCCGCTAGCGCTAAGATTATATCATCGTGGATATTTGTAACTCCTGTAAGGTCAATAGATTGTAGTCTCTCACAGTTTTGTAATACCGCCGTTATAGGTGCCGAACTGAGCTTATTGCAATTAACCAAAGTCAACCTTTCTAACTTGGGACATCCGGTGAATAGTTCCAACACACCGTCATCTACTAATCGAGTCATGAATGACAAATTCAACCTCTTTATAAATGCTCTATAATTCCAGTGGGTCAGTTCTCTAGGAAGTTCCATTATCTCCTTTATCTTTTTGAATGAATTATCGCTTTGCATGTTAGGTCTGAACCAAAGGATTTCCACAATTAAGTCCGCAAACTCCCGACATACCGTTAACAAACAATATAAATCTTTCCTATCCAAATAATGAAAAATTTGTAACAATATTTCGGTGGGAAGGTTCAATAAAAAGGAGTTCTTATTACCTGAAAGGCTAGCATTGTTTATCAATGTATGGCCTGATGATTGACGTCTTTGAATGATAGACCTTCGAAGTTCCCTATAGTCATTATTTCTATCCGTATCCATTATAAAAGCGCTTTGAGATTTACCATCATCCTGTAAAGAGTTCGTTTCATTGCGATCTAACGCTAGAAAACCGTTAGCATGCTTTTTTCCACTCCTTGAGTCTCTCAGCGAGAGAGCTCCAAAAAGTTTACTTGGTGAACTCATATTCGGTTTCTCTTGACGAACGTCACTTATGCGTAGTCTCAAGAACCAAAGGGTTAGATTAAATTCCAATAAATTGAAGAATTAAAGATTGTTATCTATTCAAAAATAATTGTGGCAAGTAAATAATGTCAGCGGTAACTCGCAAAAAATTAAAAAAAAAAAAAAAAATAGACAGATTTTTTATTCCCTAACTTTCAAAATAAACCAGATATAGTTACTCTCGTCTTCAGTAAGACGACCTTTTATAAAACTTAAACTTAACCACAATGAAAAAAAAAAAAAAAAAGAACCCACCCCAAAGTTAAGTAAAATCTCTAATTCGTTTTATTATGATATAAAGGATAACAAAGGACCACCTTAAAGGAATGATCAACTATATATGCAGGACGATAGGCTTACAGTCAAGCGAAACGTGAGACACGGACAGATACTAAATTAATTTGATTAGAGGCCTCTAAGGTCTAAATACTAGAGTAAAACGTAGATTTCTATTTATTTTAAAGAAAGAACAGTTTACGCTGAACGTTATTTACCCCCGGTGTACCTGGGTTGGAACCATAGCCCAAAGCAGCCGAGCTAAGTGATAATTGTTCTAGCTGCCACAAAACTGCATTATCATGCTGCGCTGCAACGTGAGCCAGCTGGTCACCACCAGGATTGAATATTGGCTGTGGGGAAGCACTCATGGGCATGGACATCTGGGAAACTGCCATCTGCGGGTTTTGAACTGTAGGTAGCGAGTGGTTGCTTGAAGCACCCTGTGCTTGTGCTTGTAACATTAGCGGATAAGAATTAGGCATCATACCCGTTTGGTTTGCAACTGGCATATAAGAAGGTACGCTCGTCAAAGGAGGCTGAAACATATAAGGTCTTGAGGTGGGTGTATGCTGCATACGAGGTGCCCTTTTGTTACGTCTCCGAGACACTGAGTTCCCGTTGAGACGACTTGTAGAAAGGCCGACCATCTCAAATAATTTCTTGTAGATTTGCAAATTGGAAATGTTGCTTTCGCTCAACACTCTCCGTATTTGGTCAAAAATATATTGTTGATATCTTGTATTTATAAGGGAGCTGGTCTCATTTGGGAGCGTTAAAAGCATGGGGCTTGACATAACTTTGTAAATAAACATGGGACCGGATGTATTTTCAGATCTTTCGGAAAGGATAAGCTCTAATAAACGAGGAGGTTGTATATTATCATTCGAAATATCGAATGGACCAAATATAGAGTCCATAATGACTTGCTTTACCTTGAAATCTGGTACATTGTTAAGAATTTTTAATATAGTCAAACTTGCCAATTTGTGAACACAGAGAACGTCCAAGTGTGGTAAAAGCCTTTCCGTCAAAATTTCATATCTGTCAAGTACCGAAATTCCGCTGAAAGTATCCAAAAACCAGGTTACCAAAAGCGAGCCATTACTATTCATTGCCAAATCTTTTGCAAAAAAGACAATTAAACCCGCCACTAATGCAACCTGCTCTTTAGAAATATCGTCATTTTCGTTAAAAGACTCTAATATAGTTCTTATACATCTTGCTCCAAATCTACCATAACTGATTTCCAAAAAGTTGTCCAATAGAGTTTGGAACATGAAGTCATTGAATGAAGACTTAAACTTAACGCACCCCTGTAGTACATAATTTCCAAATTGATCATTAAATAGTTTTACAGCATATGGCTTCAAGCTCTTTCCGATAACATCCATTTGATTATAGTTTTCGTCGCATAAATTTATTATTTTCTGCACAGCCCAGGTTCCATTCTTGTGTCTACTAAGCTGCGTTAAGTAGGGTGAAATTTCTTTTACCATCAGTAATTTAATACTTGGCGACTTGAGAGTTGAAAATAATCTCTGTACAACAGTGTTGCCAATGTAGTCATGACATAATTCTGGCAATTCAGGAAGCATAGCTAAACAAATCTCCTCCACTTCTAATTGGGATAATGTCTCTCGCGATTTACTAGCGTCTGTTCCTGTTGTTGCCTGTACCAATTCATCGCAACCTTGCGTGTTATCCAAAAGCTTACGCAACTCTCTGAGTTTTGGTGAGTCAAACTGTCTATGAAGTAACGTCTCTGGCAATGGCCCGTAGCTATCGCGATAGTTTTCATTTCCAAAAGCTTTCGATGTCTCTATTAAGGAATAAACTTTATTCATATCGATTCCCTGAAAATTTATAGTTAAACCTTCAATTATAGAGAGCAACGGTTCTTTTAATTCATCCAAATTTGTGAATGTGGGTTTCTCATTAAAAATATCCCCAGGGATTTCCTTCCTAGAGTCCGTGGACCTTAAGCTATTACTTTTAGATGGTGGAGTCTTCCTCTCTGTTTCAGTTCTAGAAGTTGAGTGCGCAAAAGCCACATACATAATGACACCAGGCACTATTTCTAAGTGATTAAACACCGCCCTTAAGTTCATAGCAATTTCGACTTTAGTGCATTCCATCAACGCTAATTTTGAAGAGCTCGTTGTAGAAACCTTAATACTTTTAACTCCACCGAGTGATTTAGGGTCGCTAATAATGTCTTTTAATATTGACCACAACTTCTTTGAATCAAGAAAAATAGGCATGTTATCAAACAAAAGACAATTCGTTGGGTGCAAACTTGATTTCTCAAAGCTCGTCGTTATCATTAGCTGCGTTAAGTCAAAATCATCTTGAAGCATAGGGTGTGTAAGCAAGGATGCATCTCCCGCAATCTGGGAACGACTGGACAAATTTTGACTCAACATAGTATCATTCTGTTGATGCAGATGAAAAAGTCTTTCTGGAACCTGAGCCGTGGGACCGGAAAATGTGTGCGACCGGTCACGGTTCATACTGACATAATCATGAACAGGATTCAAGTGCCGGTCATTCTTGACATTACCACCTGGGAGCCGGGCATTGTCTTCCCACATAATCCCTATATCATTATTTGCATCATATGGCACGGCAAAGGACTTTGATTGCATCGGATCCAATAGATTACTTTGGTTTAACGGCAAAGTTGGATTTACGCGTGACCCAACTGCAGTAGTCGTATATGACCTATTTCTTTGAAATGTCTCCGATGAATTTAATGGAGTATTCGCTCCCAACAGATGGGCGAGGCTCGAATTTGCCAGTGAATCCTGTGTTGCGAGAACAGGACTCAAGAATCTTGCGCCATTACCTCCACTCATACTATTAGACATCCCTAATCCTCCATTTATTGGGACACCATTAGATCCACTACTCCCCAGTATGCCCTTGAAGTCAAGCGAATGCAAATTGGGCGTTTCAAGCGCATTTCCCGCTGTCTGCGAAGACGACAAGAGACTGAAAGAATCGTCATTCCAGATCGAGCTCGCCGAAAACAATGAGCTCGACCTACCTGGCCGCCTATTTCCTGGCCCCGGCCCTGGTATATCAACTGCTTGCATAGGTGGCGACACTAGTGGATTATCTCCTGTTGGTAATGCCAAGGTATCAACGCTTCCCACCCTCAATGTAGGCAGTGCGGTTTCCGGCATCAATCCGGTTCCCTCCATTATATTTGTCCCTGTCCCAATCCTTTGTGCCACTCCAAAATCTTCATCCGCTCGTCCGTTGCTATTGTCCGCCAAAATCCCCATTTGCGTCCCACTCGCGTTCCCCAGCTCATCTTCAGTAGGCGCTAAATAAATTGATGGGGCAATACCTTGATTAGCTTGGTTTATATTGTCCATATTATGATCCTTCAAATTAATTATGAAGTTTTCTCTTATAAATTAAATTATTACGTGTTACTCTGTATTAGTCTCTTGAATAAACTTTTGAGTCCATGAAATCCGTTCAATGCAATCTAATTCTTCCGTAGGAATCGTCAATATTCATGTACCCGCTCTTTTCAACGTAACCATCCCAATAGATTATATAAGCATGCTCTTACTTAACCAGAACTCCTATTTAGAGAGAGTGTGTGTAGACCACTGATCGAAATTTACTGTGATAGCAATGGCTCTACTCAGTTAATATAGTGTTTTACGCTAAGGAACTGCTGCCTTAAAGGAATTTGTACAAGTATTTTGTTGATAGTTAATAAGTTGAAAAATTGACTAAGTTTGAATTTGTGCGCAGTTAGTTTTTCAGCATTACAATCTAAAGTTTTACTGCATTTTACAGTATAGTAAAGCGCAGGGACAAGCTATGAGCAAATGGCTTGAAAACTATATAAAAAATGCTAGCGAAAGGATAAAGGAGGAGGATGGAAGCGGTTTGTGTAAATACATCACCATCAACCCAGGGGTACAAGAGGGTAACACTAGGGCGAGGTTCCCAGAATGCACAGACTTTGATCTATTTAGCTTACCAGATAGGTTTCGGGATGTTTTGAGACATTATCTTAAGATGATGAAAGCAGTCTATGTCAACAATGACATAAATGGGTCATTTGAGAGTATGATGGAGATGGTCAACAGTTTGAACCGAGCAGCAGAGTGGCAGACTAATTGGATCAATAAGCCACTAATAATGGTGACTAATGAGCTCATTAGTCTCTATAAGGTGAAGATGAAAAACTTTCCGGAAACGGACGACCTGAACGTCAATTCGTCCGAGGAACTTGACAAAAAAGCTTCGACGCTGGAAAGATTGGCGGACACGCTCCATCGACTGTTCCGATTGACATTGAATGATAAGAATCCCGATTTGGCATATTCAAAAAGAGTTGACATATATTTTTTCTTGGGGAATCTCATACGAATGTATTTTAACTTAGACAGGCTCGAATTGGCCAGTTCTATAGAGAAAGCCTTGAGGGGAACACGGTTCCAGTTACCCGAGCTCTCAGGAGCATTATCGACAAAAAAAGGTGCAATAACATATTTATACTACAGTTCTTTGCTCTCTCTCGATGATGGGGACTTCTCTGTCAGCGAGAAGAAACTCAAGAAGGCGATTGAGCTCACTTATTGCTACTCCGAGCCCCAAAGAGTAAAAAAACAAACAGAAAAGCTTTTATTGGTGTATTTGCCGTTAAAGTTCTACAACTCAAGGTTAATGCCTGCATCAGAAGTGTGGAGACAGTTTCCCAATCTTGCTTTAATATACCGGGAAAATTTGTTCAAGGCCCTCTACGAAGGCAACCTCAAATTGTACGATGAAGCCTTGTCTCGATTCCAACTTATTTTTCTCAAAAGACACCTTTATCTCCTTTTCGAGCTATTAAGGAGCCTCTGCTTTCTACAGCTAATTAGAAGGACTGTGCACATATTGCAGTCACTCTCACCTGACTCTTCCAAATCTCACATAGTACCACTAAGTGCTATACAGTTGTCATTGGAAATTTTTTCTGACCAAGGGCCAAAGGACTTTCGCCCCTTCCTTTACCCTATAAATTCTGTCGAATGCCTTCTAGCTAACCTTATAGCCGAAGGAAAGATCAAGGCTTACATATCACACGCCAACCATTGCTTGGTACTATCAAAGACGAATCCGTTTCCCAAACAAGTTATTACTGACAATTAAGGTGTCTTGTTCTTTCTCTTTTTGTGTCACTTAGTCCTTAATCTAGCGGTGTAGTCTTTTTTTTTTTTTAATTTTCACTAGATTAGTCACATGATTAAAGTAAGAGACATGAGCTCCACCAAAAATAGTAGAAAAAAATTTCACAGCTGACCAACTATTATTAATGTGCTTTGGTACTATCCAAAAAGTACTTTTTATGTAATAGCAAAAGAATATAAATGCCACTATGTCGTTTGTGAATATTTGTCGTGACAACACTGATCCCTTCTACCGTTATAAAATGCCCACCCTTCAGTCGAAGGTTGAGGGTAGAGGCAATGGAATAAAGACTGCGGTACTGAATTTACCAGACGTTTCTCGTGCATTGGGAAGACCTCCAACTTATGCACTCAAGTATTTTGGAATAGAGTTGGGGGCCCAGACTAATGAAGGGCGCTTTTTGGTGAATGGTAGTCACGACGCTGGCGAACTCCAGGACTGCTTGGATGGATTCATTAACAAATTTGTCTTGTGCGGAAACTGTAAGAACCCGGAAACGGAGATCCAAATCAAACAGAAAGATGACGTCCAAAGAAAGTGCAAAGCTTGTGGACACGTTACCGTAGTTGATCCGGTACATAAGTTGACCTCGTACATCTTGAAAAATCCACCTGATGGTAAAGGCAAAGGGAAGGCTGCGAACGCAGCTAATGGTAAGTCTGATATTGCCTCTGGGAAGTCACATAAGACTCAAGGTGGCGACGATGATGACGTGTTGACACAAAAAATCAACGCGGAGGCTGCGGCTTTGGGTGATCAGAAGGTTGAAGTTGCTGATCATGAATGGGCTTTGGATATGTCTAAAGAAGCTGTTGAAGCAAGAGCTAAGGAACTTGAAGGTTTGTCTTTGACCTCCGATAAGGAGAAATTCAACGAGTTTGGTGAATGGCTCTTACAAAAAAAGGAATCGGAATCTGGATTGCCAAGCGACGTAGATATCTACAAGAAAATATCGGAGCTTGGAATACTTGGGGAGGAAGAAACAGTTCAAGTACTTGCCCAGGTTTTATTCGATAACAACATCCTTCTGCAGATTCCAAATCATTTAGGTCTTTTAACAAAACTAATTAACCATGATCCTGAGTTTGAAAGAGCTTTCTTAGGTGGATTGGAAAGATATATTGGTTTGGAAAACCAAGACTTAATCCCTCTGGTTCCTAAGATATTGGTTATACTCTACGATAAAGAGCTTGTCAGTGAAGAAGTTCTCGTTGAATGGGGTTCAAAGGTATCGAAGAAATATGCACCTAAAGAAGTCTCCAAGAAAGTCCGTAAGGCCGCAAAGCCTTTTATTAAATGGCTTGAGGAAGCTGACCTGGAAAGTGACGAAGAGTGAAAGTGCATCTTCTTGTAGTTTCTTATTTTCTTGCATTGACGATTGTCTTGCATATTACGCTAATATCATCGTATACTATTAAATTATTAAATATATACAAGATTTTACTCTAAGTAATCATTTCTTGATTTGTGAAGGTGTAGGAGGAAGGCTAAAGCTGTTGTTTTGAGCATTCTTATTCATAAAATTTGGCATGTTAGGCATATTGGGAAGACCTGGCATACCTGGCATGTTCGGCATTCCGGGTACACCCGGCATGTTCGGCATTCCTGGTACACCCGGCATGTTCGGCATTCCTGGCATATTTGGCATATTTGGCATATTAGGTGGCATATTTGGCATATTAGGTGGCATATTGGGGGCACCCATAGGCATGTTGGGCATCATAGGTGGCATTCCTGGTGGCATCATTCCCATAGGTGGCATTCCCATTGGCGGCATTCCCATTGATGGCAGCATGTTTGCAGGCTTATTCGTTGGAGTATTGTTTGCGCCCATGTGCATCGGCATGGGTGGTGCGCTACTACCCATTAATTGAGCCATCAATTTTTGAGGGTTAAACTCGCCCCTCAATTTATCTTGTTTACAACAATATGCTGTCCACGTAAACTCGTCGAAACCGTAATTAAAGTAATCCGATATGTCTGCCCCCGGTATTCTCCATGGTTTATCCTTAAGTTTTTCTAAATCCACTTGCGTCAACGGTGTATCATCCAACTTAGCTACTCTATTTATATCAATACTTGGTTCCTGCTCCGACTTTTTTGATACTATAGTTGTTGTATTCTGGTTTTCTTCTGTATCGGCATCTGTCACCGCTTCTACCGTGTCGTTCTGTGGGCCCGCACTAGTAGTCTTTTTCTCCTTCTGAGGAGCACTGTCACCTATGACGAACTGTACTTCTTCATCGTCATCAGAGTCCTCCTCCTCCTCCTCCTCTTCTTCTTCTTCTTCTTCCTCTTCTCCCTCACTTCCATTGGCTTTGTCCTCTTTTTTCATTTCCGTTCCCCCTTCCTGCTTTTGTGTTTTCGACTCCTCCTCATCATCGTACAAATCCCTATCATTTTCGTTAGGCACAGAAATCTTTTGTTTCTTCGAAACAGGCTGCTCGCTCTCTTCGTCAGACCCATAGAGAAATGCATCCTCATCATCAGCATTGGTACCCGTCATCTTTTAAAAATGGTGATATCAGTGGACTACAGACACCGAAGAGAGAAAACTAAACATAGTGAATACAATTCTTTTGATCACGTGACAGATTCATTATGAATTCAATCTATAATTTAAGTATATGACAATAATACAAATCTCGTATGTCCTTATGGTGTTATATAAAAAAATCCTATGCATTTAACATCAATCTAACCCATGGCTGCCTAGATATGGTGTTCCGATGGACAATGTTCTCTAAAAGGGTTACCCATTTTCGTTTATCCGATTCATTGGGGGCTCCGAAATCAATTATTTCCCCATTTGCAAATTTCAACTTGAACGAGTGAGGAACCAAAATTATATCACTGAAATTTCTACAATTCTCTTTAGTCTTCTCTACGTTCGTAGAGTCGACATAAATGACGTCGATAATCTTAGCGAGGTTTATTTTAGCTCTCATCTTGCGTGAAAACTCGCTGAATGCAATCAACTGACTGCCCTCTAATCTGAAAAATCTTCGCTTCCACAGTTCACAATCGCCTCCTTCTTGATTTAACTCGCCTTCAAATGTGAAATGCTGAGCTCCTTTGAGTCCTTCTACCAACGTCGTAGCCATTTTAATACTTGGAGGTAAAGTTTCGTCCGCACATTGTTTTGGAATAAATAACATCCTGGCTTCAAGTTGTGCAATAGGGTACGGTGTTCTCCTAACAGAACCACCATTTGCCTGCACGGTCTCCCATTCGTTCAAAAAAGTAAGATCAAAATCACAAACTTTACCCGTTATCTTTTCCTCATAGTCGTTGAGATTTACGTAACATCTACCAAATGATCCGTCAAGAGCTACTTTATTCGCCCATGTGTCTTCTGCCTTTTGAGGAACATATTTTGTGGTTGTAATGTCATCTTTCGAACCAAATAAGCGGCCAACCGGGTTTTTGGACTTAACGACCTTCCTTTCTTTCACTGCGGTGAAGCCATCTTTGGGGGGTTGGTAGTGAACTTTTGAAGTGATTATAAATTCACTACTATCACCGACGGTGAGTTCAAATTCTTTGTCTATGGAAATATAGTGAGAATTCATATCATATTGCAATGTCTTAATAGAATGTACCATATTGTCCAAACTAAGTGAGAGTCTCGCTGAATGTTCTTTGACTTGAGAAAGATTAATATTTTTTATACCCAAAATTCGAACAAAAAGTTTTCCTCTTTCATCATTGAGCCTGCTAGATAACTTTTCTACTTTTCTATCCTTAAATCTGTTGTCCACCAACATGTGTTGCTTAAAGAAGCTATCGTCATTTACCCTTTCTTCATCCTGTGTTGTGTTTCTCGTAGTATCATCGTAGCGGCTACTACTGAAGCTAGGATGGTCCAAAAGCTCACTAGCGCCAATTTTAGGCATTAGCTCATTATCTTTAGTTTGCGCGTTATCGATTCCGTCCCTTGCAGCCGACAGATTATCATTCGCCTGTACTGGTACCTTATCACTCTTCTTTTCCCTTCTTTTAGGGGAATACAAATGAATAACAGGAGGCTTTTTTTGCGTCCTTGCAGGAGAGTTCCTCGAGAGAAGGTTTTTTCCATCGGGGGTCAAATTATAACTTTGAGGATCCTTAGGCCGGTTCTCCACTAGTGGACTTCTAGAGGGCAAAGCCAGTACCTGTGATTCTTTAAAGGGACTTTCAAGTTTTTTCTCACTAGATGTGGAATCAGTTTCCTGTTTGTGAGTACTAGCATCTCGACGTGGAGTGTTTTGGTTAGAAATCAGCTCTAGGTATCGATTTACACTATCTTTTGAAAAAAGTGCATTTCTGTAACGAGATCCAACGTCCGAAGGCATAAGACTTTGTTGAGATGAGCCATTTGCTTTCGGAACACGAGAAACATTTTTCAAGTTAATACCAGACGTCTTGGGAATGTCGGCCAGATTCTTGTTTGAGTAATGAGGTGATGAAATATTTTCCTTTCCATTAATAGAGCCATTTTCTTTGAAAGCTTCCGTCGGTATTCTTGGAATATTCTCCTTTGTGTCCAACAGCTTGTGAAGAAGCACTGATCCCAGTCTGGAGATATTAGCATTGATGTTATCGGCAAGAAAAGCCAAATCGTCGTCCAACTGGAAATCAGAGTGAGTTCCCATGGAAGAAATCCCGTCATCTCTTCGGGTAATGGGAGTATTACTTGAAGCTATATCGCATAAGGATGCATGGCGTTGTCTTTCATTGAAATCGCTTGGAGGTTGTTGGATAGCATTGCTGCTCATCATCCTGCTTTTTACGAGCTTCACTTTCGAGTTATCACTCTCATGAAGGCTTTGTCTACTTTCCAAAAGTTTTCTTACTTGCTCCCTATCAAATCCGGTAATAGACTTCAATGTTTTTGCTCTAGTTGGTGATGGCCTCACGGTATCTTCGAAAATATCATCGTATTGATAGCGTGGGGATGCTAGGGAATTGGCTTTTTGAATTTCTAAGGAAGGAACCCTGAATTTCGAAGGCTTCATAAGAGGATTGACAGGAGGTGAGAGAACAGATGGTTTAGCGAAACTGAAGTTTCCCCGTTGATGTTGTTCTCTAAAGGACTGTCTTCCCTCTACTTCAAAACTTGATTGACTAATATCCGACTGGTTATGCGTCGTATCTAAGAAATCAAAATGGTCCTTAAAGCCAGAGTCCTCCGACAACTCTGGTAAGAAGCTAGTTGCATGAAGATCCTCGTTACTGGGACTAACTATACGTCGTGCAGCAACGTTGATTTCTTTGAATTTCTTAGGCTTCAAGCTCTTATAACGGCTGTCATTATACTTGGGCAAAGTTCTAACCTCCTCGATATTAAATTGAGGCAACTGGGCTTCAAATTTTTTATGAGAATGTTTCTTTCTTTGCTCTTGTGAATGCCATATTGACAAGTAATCAAGTTCTCTATTTTCAGGCAACATTTCAGCCGATAATGAGTCCTCGAAAAAAATAGCTGTGTTTGAGTGTTCGTACTGAGAACTATCTAATATGGGGCTCACTATGTTTGTCAAAGGAGGCAAAACTTCATCAGGAGGCAGAACATTAGATGAGTTCGCTAAAGCGGTTTCGTCTTTTTCTCTGCTTAAACTTGGGTCTTTCAGGTTTATCTCTTGGACCCCAGGAGCACTAGTTGCATCAACTACTTCATCAACCTTGGCAGGCTTATCCTTCTTAAATTGAGAGTTTGCGTAGACATTGTCTGAGGTATCTAATGATTTACTACTTTTGCGGACTGTAGGTTTTCCATCGTTCAATGATTTCTGTTTTTCCTCGGTTCCATTAGTCAAGTGATTACCATCATCAGCCTCACCATCTCTCACAATAGCACCAGTTAAATCTTTGTCAATCATATCTCGCAAAGGCACTCTATTCTCCGGGGAATCATCTGTGTCTAGCCTGACAAAAGATTTATTGTTGTTTTCCAAACTAGAATTGGAAACGACTGTCACATCCTTCTTGTTTACACCATAATCGGAAACAGCCTCAATATGTAATTGACTCAAGTGCTCCAAGTCTTCGATTTCAGGCTCCGAATCATCTTTTAATCTGTACAGAAAGACATGCTGATTCCCATTTTCCTCATTTCTCTGTTCTGGTTCTTCACCCGCTGCGCTCTCAGTTATTTTTTCGTGATTCTCGTCATTATCTCCGCTAGCTCGAAACTTTTCCTCTATTAGCGGCAATTCCACTTGTGTTTCATTTATGGATTTAACTTGATCAGGCTTACCGAATAAATGGCTATTCAAGTCCGAGGAGTCATAAAATTCCTCCCCTTCATCTTCATCTTTATTATCAATGGAGGCCTCCTTAGACAAAGCGTGAGATTCGTTATTTTCTTCAGCTCTGATCATGTCTTCCACCGTGGAATCGGGAAATCCGCCAATTCCATCATTCAAATGTATCCCGCTCTCAGCTTTAGGTTGTGTTTGAGTAGACTCTAGTGTTACAGCATGTCCCACAGATGAATTCATTGATGACTGAGAGGAATCACGAGTCATCCCATTAATATCATCTTTTTTGGTTGCATACAGCAACAGTTCCTCAGGAAATTCAGAACTTTGCTTTTTTATGTCAGCAGATATAGTCTCTATGCCACGGCTTGGTTGTACTTTCGAAGTTTGTCCGAGATCCTCTAGATGTTGGTCCAAATTTCCTTCGTTGGGTGGATGAGCGAAAAACAAATTCAATCGTTCATTTATGGACAAGTTGCTGAAATCACGGCTCTTCAACTTATTCATCGCACTGAACGTTGCTTCATCCGCTGAGGGAGTACTTTGTATATTAAGTAGTGATGCCATAGTGTTGGTCAGGTGAACTGGTGGTTTGGGTACTTGTTCCTCGCTTTTATCATAACTGTTACTTATATCTTCACCTATTGGAACCCAACTATGGGCTACATGGTTATCTTCACGAGATGTTTCTTCACGAGATGTTTCTTCACGAGATGTTTCTTCATGAGATGTTTCTCGTCCTTGTATTTCTTTCTTCTCGTACTGATGCACTTCTGGAGTTGAGTTTTTAAATGCAACGTTCTTCCTGTGGACATTTAAATTTGTCTGTGGCGTGTCTTTCTCTTCATGCTCAAAATCATCTGTCTTTCCTTTCTCCTTGTTCTCCGATGTTTTTAGACTCTCTTGTTCGTTTAGGTCTTTTGAAGCCTGTGACCCAGATGGGCTTAATTCTTCGTCTGCATTAGAATCCTTGGAATTATTCAAATCAAAATTTAAGTGTATTAAGTCTAATAGCGAGTTTTTGTCCTTCGGAACTGTCCTTTTCAGTGAAATGTCTTCTGGTGGATCGCTTATACAAGTATCTGAACTCGAATTGAACTCTTTATTCATTGGCTCATTCCAATCATTACGCGGTGAAATATTTAGAGGCTTGACAGGTGACAAAGTCACTGGTGTCAGTTCCTGATCCTTGGCCTTTAATCCACCCTGCTGATTTGTGTCTTCATCTCTTTGACTTATTTCCTTAAGTAACATATCAACTGACTCTGCCCTAATGTTAGTACACTCATTGAAAGAAATGCGTTCGCGTTGTGACATACCGTTCTCTTGTTTAAAAAAGTCACCCTGTACGCCTTCGCTTTCTCTACAACTTTTCTCACGATGTGAAGACTCCATTATACTCAAGTAAAAACTAACTTTCGTTTGATACTCAAGTATCTGTGGTTCTTTTACTATTGACTAGGTGTGTTTTGTTTATTTACTTTTCGACTCTATAGATTTGACTACAATATGCAGGTATTGTGTGGATTTTGTGTGGATTTTGTGTGAATTTTTTTGCTGATCGCTAGTTAGTATGATGTCCTGCATAAAACTACTACTTGGATCTTTAAGCCTTGTATGACAGCTAGGGACGTTATCTTCGCTAGCACAATCATTGAAAATTGACGTCCTTTTATATTACAGCTTTAGCAAAAAGATACTTTTGTTCTTCTTTTCCTGTTTATTTTTAGCTACACCAAAATATAAGATAAAAAGTTTGGTAGTAGTTCTCGGAGAATGATTTCCTTGCATTCGTAGATTACTTCCACATATCTACTTTCCTGGATTGCGCTTCCTCTTTTGTGACTTTCTTTTTCCTAAGGGGTCTTATCTATACACCTAAGGAATAGAAGAATGTATGATGAAACCATAAATCGTTGAAAGCATAGGAGCGCCTACAGATACACATCCAGCTACAATTTGAAGCATGTTCAAGATTTTCGCTAGAATTTTTTTTTTTTTTTTTTCGCTTTGTTTGTTTTGTTTTGATATTCTGCATAAGTGTTCTCTTTCCTTATACTGAAATATAATTTGTGAGATACTATTTTTGTCTCATCGTAGAGCAAGACCGTTATAAATCAAAAAATAAAAACCATACCGCCGGCATAGTTTGCACTTTTTCCTTACTAACAAATTTGTATCCAGTTTTCATTATGACAGATGCTATAATTGAAGCATTCAAAAAGGCTGGACAAGAACACATATTTCAATATATTGATGAACTTGACTCATCAGAAAAAAAGCATCTTCTTGAGCAGTTGTCAGCAGTTGAAAACCCCTCCAAGCTAATTAAAGATGTTCAAGACGCGATTTGCTTTACCTCGAAGAATAAATCGAGGGGAAAATTTACCAGCTTGCCGTCGGACGTTTGTGCTTCTACAGCAGAAATTGACGAGGAGTTGAGGGAAACTTGGACTCAGGCAGGACTTAAAGCGATAGCAGAAAACCAAGTTGCGGTAATATTAATGGCAGGAGGCCTTGGAACTCGATTGGGGTCAGATGACCCTAAAGGGTGTTATAATGTTGGCCTTCCTTCAGGTTATTCTTTGTTTCAAATTCAAGCACATAAGATCCTCAGGGTGCAGAAATTAGCCAAAGATAAGTATCCGGGTACAGATTCTGTCATTATGTGGTATGTGATGACCAGCTTTCACACGAGACAACCAACAGAAACATTTTTCGCTAAAAATGATTTCTTCGGGCTAGACAAGAAGCAAATTGTCTTCTTCGACCAAGGAACTTTGCCCTGCTTCGACTTAGAAGGGAAGAAAATTTTGATGAATGCCAAGCATGAGATATGCGAGTCTCCTGATGGTAATGGAGGTCTCTACAGGGCATTATATACAAATGGTATTTTGGATGATTTTAAAGCAAGAGGAATAAAACATGTACATATGTACTGTATTGACAATGCTTTAGTGAGAGTGGCAGATCCTTTGTTTTTGGGTTTTGCTATTGACAAAAACTTCAACTTGGCAACAAAAGTAGTGAGAAAAAGAGATGCTGCTGAAAGAGTAGGACTTATTGTGCTTGACGAAGAGAAGCAGAAACCATGTGTAATTGAATACTCTGAAATTTCACCCGAATTGGCAAGTAAGACAGATCCAAAAGATCCTCTGAAGTTATTTTTGAGAGCAGCAAATATCGTCAATCATTACTACAATGCAGAATTTCTTCAACGCATGGTCCCACATTGGATTTCCTCGAGAGACTACTTGCCTTTTCACGTTGCACAGAAAAAGGTTCCTTGTTTGAATGACAAAGGCGAGTTTGTCAAACCGAGCGAAATTAATAGTATTAAGTTGGAACAGTTTATTTTTGATATTTTCCCTACTGTCGATTTTAATAAATTCGGTTGCTTAGAGGTGGACAGGTCGCAAGAATTTGCTCCTTTGAAAAACTCCGACAGTGCTGCCAACGACACACCAACTACTTGCCGTGACCTGTACCTCAATTTAGGTACAAAATGGCTCTCGGATAATGGTGCAACCGTCGAGAATAACGGACTTGTCGAAGTGACTGGCTTGACTAGTTATTGCGGCGAAGGCATAGAAAGCTTCAGGGGCAAGCATTTTAAAAACGGTGATGTATTGTGATCTTTCCTTCCCCCTGTATATACTTAACTTGTGTATAGTACAAGGTTTCAAAAAAGTCCCCACCGTAAACCGTTGCTCTTTTCTAATACAATTTCCTTTCTGTGCTTTTGTGTCGCCAAGTTCTTCAGTTGCCCTATATTCGGAATCAGATAATTTCTGCTGCACAAGAATGCTTAATAACTGTATCCTTTTTAGCAGCCCTTGTTTCCAAACTACGCCAATTTCTGCTTCTCTTTTGCTTCCAGCCAACACACCTGTGATGTGGTACATTTCATATCTACAATGTTAGTGGTGCTAAAGCTTCATACTTTCTTTCGCTAAAGCCACCTTTTCCCATATTTTCAACTAAGATTTTTTTTACAAATAGTGTTATTCTGTTCCGGCATTATTTAAATGAATTTGTATTGATTCGTACATCCTTCCCTATCGCTGGAAGCAACTGTATGTCGATTTCCTCCTAGAACTACCCGCCCTTGTGCTGTCTGTAGCAACTTCAAATATCACCCAGCGGCTTGCAGCCATTTTTTATGTATAAAGAGGGAGCTTGCCACCTACTGCATATCTTGCGCAACAAAGCGCAATCAGCCAGCTACGATGCACACACGAACTAAGCCACTCCTAAACAGATCCGAGATGGTGCTTCAAATATCGCAATATAGGGAATAGTTTGACAACTACAAAAAAGTCTGTTTGTTTTTAAGTCAATGCTGTGTCCCGATCTTTGATTTTACGTCCCGCGCTTTATTAATTTCACACATATGCCCGGCATCATTAGACACTTTTTTTTTTTCATATTTCATTGCAATTGGTGCAATGAAAAATCTTTAAAGCCATCATTTACATAGAAACATATAGAGCGCAAGCTCAAGGGGTTAGAATGTCCAAATTTAAAAGAAACAAAGCATTAGTATAATAGTTTTTGTCTTGGCATCTGGTCACCCCACAAAAAAAAAAAAAAAATGATGGAAAAAGAGAGAAAAAAAAAAAAAAAAAAAAACCGCAAGGCGGGCTCAGTGACCAAGTTACGACAATCGATCTCACATATACAGAGCATAAAATTTCCTTACTTTTCAGAAATCTGATCAAGTATTATTTATTTATTTTTACAAAAGAGTATTTTTAATAAAAGTATTTTTTCTTAAAAAAGGAAATGCCTCGTCGCAATAGTAATGCCCCCTCAATACCTTTAATCGCTGCCATTGATATCGGAACAACTTCGTCGAGAACTATTCTTTTCGATGATCATGGTATGGAAGTGGCCAAATACCAAATTGAATACTCGACTACGGCTTCGGAGGCACCGGAACACTCCAAAAATACTGATCAATTTAGAAGGAGGTCGTCACTCATGAGACACGCGCAGCCTATTTTTAGTTCCGAAGGTGTTGCCATATCCATTAATGACAATATCGAAATCGAAAATAACAAGTTTAGCGTAGGTCCTACCTTGAGATATCCTCAGCCAGGGTGGTCTGAGTGCATGCCAGTACATGTTTTGGCAAATGCAGTGCAGTGTTTAGTGGCCTGCTTGATTACATTGCGCAAGGTTAACCAGAACCCCGACTTGAGCACAAAATATAAAGTCAAGTGCATCGGTATTGCAAACATGAGAGAGACAACGTTGGTATGGTGCAGAAAAACCGGTAAGCCCTTATCGCCTGGTATCACTTGGACTGATACGAGGACAGCGGAGCTTGTACTGCATTTAGATAGAATGACTGAAGATGATAAGAAGGCGGAGTTGAGAAAAAAGACGGGGTTACCTTTGTCTACCTATTTTTCTGCAGCCAAATTGAGGTGGCTTTTGGACAACGATGATACTATTAGAGAAGAATATGAAAAGGGTGAAGGTAATTTGATGTTTGGTACCGTGGACACCTGGTTGATATATCAGCTTACTAAAGAAAAGTCCTTTGTTACTGATGTAACAAATGCTTCTAGAACCTGTTTTATGGATTTGGAAACTCTAGATTATGACGACGAATTGTTGGACTTCTGGGGTATCGATCCTATGAAAATCTGTTTACCTAAAATAGTTTCTAGTTCTGAACACTATGGCAGCTTTGCGGCGCCAAATTTGTCAGCTTTGGGTTTTCACAACAAGATTACCCCAGCAGCATACGATATATTGAAAACAATAAGTGGTGTGCCAATATGTGGTTGTTTAGGGGACCAAGCGGCCTCTACTGTTGGTCAAATGGCGTGGAAGGCTGGATCGGCAAAATGTACTTATGGAACTGGTTGCTTCTTATTATATAACACTGGAACAACTCAGTTAAGCTCGCATAATGGTAACTTGACAACGATATGCTACTGGTTTCCGCATTTAGAAGGTGATAAGGGAAAACCACATTACGCCCTTGAAGGTTCTATCGCCGTTGCTGGTTCCATTGTCCAATGGTTGAGAGATAATTTACGTCTTATCGAAAGTGCGCAAGATGTAGGACCTTTGGCTTGTCAAGCTCCAAACTCGGGAGGGGTTGTATTCATCCCCGCATTTTCCGGTTTATACGCCCCTTATTGGAATGGTTGTGCTCGAGGAACCATCCTTGGAATGACCCAGTATACCACCTCTAGTCATATTGCAAGAGCGGCTTTGGAAGGTGTATGTTTCGAAGTAAGAGCGATCTTGAGGGCAATGGCCGAGGACGCAGGCACAAGTGCTGATTTCTTGGAAAGTGCCTTAAGTGAGCAGCGTGAAGACAAACCATTGGCTACCTTGGCTGTTGATGGTGGTATGTCCAAGGCTGATGAAGTATTACAGATTCAGGCAGACATTATGGGTCCCTGTGTAACTGTGCAAAGGGCCCTGACAAGTGAGTGTACTGCACTCGGTGCTGCCATCGCCGCTGGATTAGCGGCAAAGGATCCCAATGAAAGAGTATGGAAAGACATAAGTGAGGCTGTAGAAAAGATTAAAGCCTATGGAGGTGAAACTCCTAAATTTAAAGCAAAATTGTCAGATGACAAGAGAAGAAAATATTGGAAGATGTGGGAAAAAGGTGTTTCTAGAGCAATAGATTGGGTAGACGATGAATGAAGCTTATTTATACTTTACTACATTATATATATATATATTCAGCATTATTTTCTGGTAACTGATAGCATGCTCGGCTATTAGAGGGACCCTTGCTACATTTAAGGTACTTAATAATTTATCATTATATCGTTCTGTGTAAACATATATATATATATATATATTTAAATCCTATCTGGGCAACAGCATGCTTTTAAAAAACTCCAAATAGTAACTCCGTTCTTACTTGTAAGCTCTTTGTTTGCCGATTAAGTTCGTCTCCAAATTTTCTTGCACTTATAACGCAACATCACAATCCCCCTTAAAAAGTGCATATGAAAGGAGACAAAAAAAAAAAAAAAAAAAAAAAAAAAAAAACAAAAAAGAGGTTCGTTCAGTTCGCCACGATTGCTATTGAAAATTAAAGTTATAAGTAAATTAGAAATTGAAAAGAAGGTGACGAAGAATATGTTCCTTAAATTGAAGTTTTTAGTAACAAGCTTTGCTTTGTTTTACTTAACGTACTTGTTGACGTACAAGTGTCCTAGGGTTCATGAAACCTCTTTGACAGACGAAGTGTTACATCCTTTGTCACAACATCACTCTGCAGTTTGCAAAGGATTGACACGTGGAGTGGAGTTTGTGAATCCATATATCCAAAAGGCACATGGGTATCTTGACGCTAATGTCCATCCCCATGTCTACAATCATGCAGCATTTAAGGAGTACAAGGTGGAGGAGCGCTTCAATTGCGCAAAGGGCAAATATTTCCAACTTGTATGGCCAAGAGTATTGACATTGTTTTCACACTTTGAAGTGCTCGAAAAGCAAGCGACAGATTACGCAATTTTTTATTACGGACATGCTAAGTCCTACTACTACAATGAGATTGCCCCTAAGCTTGCACGCAAACAATAATTTGTCAATGCGTATGCGGTTGTAGTGACATAAATAACGAATCAATTGTCGTAATATCGTATCAATTAGTTAAAAAGACTATACTATTTAAGTGCAATTGATGATTAAAAAGATCAGATTTCGACTATTGTATTTTTGCGATTTTATTTAGCGATTCAGCCGAATTAGGACTCAGATAAGGCTTCTGGTTTAGACTCTACTGTCCTGGTTGGACTTCTTCTCTTGGATTCGGTTCCTGGCCTGGAGTGGCTTCTTCTACTGGTTGAGCTTCCTTTCCCGGTTGAGGTTGCTCCCCTGGATGTGCTTCTTCTTTGGGACGCGCTTCCTCTCCTGGACAAACCTCTTCTTCTCCCTTGTAGCCTTTTTCTTCTTGTCCTTCTTTCGCTTTACTCTGTAACTTCCAATTTTCATTCTCTCTCGATTGAAAGGCAATATTAGCTCTTGCCCGTAATAAGTAAAGATACTCAGCATTATCTTGAAGTAACATGTTAACGTCATTGTGTATCGATTTCAAGAGAGAGTCCCAATTCCTTAATGCTAATGGAGCCTTGGAAGAAGCATCTTTCTGATATGCATGGGCTTCGTTCACAAGTCTATCTCTGAAATCAAAGATGCTCTCTTTAGTGCGGTGGACTTCTTTCCAAGCTGTCCATTGCATGTCTTTATCAACAGACAGCTGGCCTTCGAAGTGGGATATCAAAAGGTGCAATCTGCGGGTGAATTCTTGCATAGTCAAATCGGCAAAGGATTCCAAGACGTCTATAGTTCCTTGCAAATCAGAGAAATAATCTTTGACCATTAAGTTATGATTCTTATCCAATAAGTTCTTTACCACCTCGATGCTATCGTCAGTCATAGTTGAGGAGTTCTTGATTCCTTCTCTCATACCCTGTCTTGTGTAAAAGGGACGACCACTGACAGCCTCCGAATCAACTTTTTTTCCGAGTTCTAACATCTGACTGGCATCTTTTTCGATCTCTTTGATCATTGCATTCATCTTGCGATACAAATCATAATTCTTATTCTGTACATCCTCAAGCTTCTTGGACAACTCCTTCTGTAAATAAGGTATCCGATGGGTTAATTTAGTGGTGAATTCTTTTTCTAAACTCCTCTCGGCAGCCGTAAGGGTATGATTGACGCGTGTCTCCCAATATTTCACTTCCTTTTCCAAATTCCCTACTGCAGTTGTTGGAATACTCTCTATTGTCAGATGAACTTCTGTGCGCGGTTCATCCTGTGTCAGCAGCACAGTCGAAGTGATAAGCATAGTTGAAGGCTCTTCATCCTTTTGTAGCTCTGCCTCTCCCGACGGAATAGCTTCGGAAACATGATTCAAATATTCGTTAGATGCAGGCCCATAATCAATCACTCTATCCTTACTACTGCCTTTGTCTCTGAACTGCAATATATGATTTTGGGAAAAATGAATGAAACGGTTTACATTAAAATACACGCGATCAACAAGAAAACTCACAACAGTTTCTGTTTTTAAAACGATAAACGCCCACGCTTTAGAAAGCATATCAACTGACATGTTTTTTATGTTGTACATGGGCTGAATCTCTTCCGAGGCTCTATTAACAAGCCCTGAAGAAGATTCGTATAATCCTCCGAAAACTTGTTTCGCTTTTGTTTGCCACGTAATTGGTATCAACAAATATCTTTTCTCTAGCCATAAATTTATCACCTTTACCCATATTCTGTCGATTAGAGAAAGCGCGTGGTACTTCACTAAACAAATTTGACTGCTAACAGACGTGTGTAAGTTCAAAGTCTTAGCTTCAACCTCGAACGATTTATCTAGCATGGACCATATCTGTTTTCCTGACCCTACAACAGAGCCGGTATACTTTTTATCTTTATCGATTAGGTCATAGACCTCCGAGAAATATGGCCTCACGTATGCATTTGTGGCATGCTCCAAATATGCCCTTAAATGGATCTCTTTGTTTGTGTTACCTCCAACACACACAAAATTTAGCACATAGCCTATATATGCCGCTATGACTAAGAATACTATTGCCTTGAAGCTTCTTCCCATCGAAGTCCTTTACCTATAACTTTTCGATGCCTTGTTTTGTATTCTTCGATGTGGTCGTGTGTCTGTAATAATATAACTCAAACATAAAAAAATTAACTTAGTTGATCTTAGATGTGATTCAGTTGACAACTTTTTCCACGTGTAGGGAATGAAGACCTCAGAGCATAGTTCACTACGGTAATTTTAGTAATCTACTTACGAAAGACGAACCTATGGTCTTTTTCAAAACCTGTTCAAATCGGAATCATTTACTACAAAGAATTTCTACTCTCTCCTCTATTACCACGTCATTATGCTTTCACACTTTCTCCAATTCTCTTCCATCATTACGAAATAAACTATGTACTCGAAAGTGTGAACCGCTAAATAAAAAAAAAGAATACACATAGCCCATCACATTCGCAGCCGACTTCAGCTACTACGGAACCAGCTTCTTCTCTCTGCCGTTACCATAAGCTCGTGTGAGAATGTGCAGGACCTCGGTTAATTATATGCATCGGCCCGTACAGCGAAGCGTTAGCACATTACAGGAATATGTACATCTAATCCACTCTACACGCTAGAGCGTCAAACCATCTATAGATCAAGGAACCAACTTATTGCATTTTTCAGCCTCGTGCCCTATGTATAAAGAAAAGTGCCAAGTAATCCTCCATATAATTTTATGCTCTTGGAGTTTGCACCCCCGATCGCTATATTTCTCATAATCATATTGTTTCGCCGTTACCGGCATTTTTAGGAATGCTAGCATGAAGGATTATATGATTGGTTTAGATAAGAGACATCAAGCTAGTTGATTTGTTCTCACTCTTATCATGCATTGGTGAGTACACGCACTTCACATTTCATGGCAAAGGAAGGAATGATTTTTTCTGTTCCTCTCATGCTCCCATTATTTTTTCTAGTTTTGATTCGTCCGATACGAACTTTGACCCCGTCTTTATAGTTGGCTTTTACTCTTTTGTTTCTTTTTTTAAATAATGACTAACCTTCGTAGAGCATAACCTTATTGTAAGAGCGTTGCTGTCTTAGATAGCAGGGATGTGCTATCTGGCCAAAGTCATAGAAACTAGGATAGATATCTGATAGGCTCTTATTGAAGTAGCTTCTTGAAGAGATGGTCCAGTTTTGAGACTAAGCTCGGTCAAATACTTTAATCGGAGTCAATCTTTCCTTTAAAAAAAAAAAAAAAAAAAAAAAAGAAAAAAAAAAAAGAAAAGAAAAAAGGAAATTAATTCAAAAAGTACTATATAAACGTCAGACAAAATTTATCTGGAAATACATATTTTTATCTAATATTAATAATGACTGGAATTGTAGAACAAACAGCTATTTTGTCTAAGTACTTAGACTTGCCACAGAATGGTAAGGTGATGGCAGAATATGTATGGATAGATGCTGATGGGAACACAAGATCAAAGTGCAAAACTTTGAGCAAGAAACCTTCCTCGGTCGAGGACTTGCCAGAATGGAATTTTGATGGTTCTTCCACCGGACAGGCACCAGGTAACAACTCCGATATCTACTTGAGGCCAGTTGCTTACTTCCCGGATCCTTTCCGTAAAGGAGACAACATCGTTGTGTTAACAGAGTGCTGGAACAATGATGGTACGCCAAATAAGTTTAATCACAGACACGAGTGCGCAAAATTAATGGCAGCTCACTCAGAGGACGAAGTGATGTTCGGTTTGGAACAAGAATACACTTTATTCGATCAATATGACGACGTGTACGGATGGCCTAAGGGTGGATTCCCAGCACCTCAAGGTCCATACTACTGCGGTGTTGGTGCTGGAAAAGTATATGCTAGAGACGTGGTGGAAGCACACTATAGAGCATGCTTATATGCAGGTATAAATATTTCTGGTATAAATGCCGAGGTTATGCCAGCACAATGGGAGTTCCAGGTTGGTCCTTGCATTGGTATTCATATGGGTGACCAATTATGGATGGCTCGTTACTTGTTGTGCAAAGTAGCTGAGGAGTTTGGTGTTAAAATTAGTTTCCATCCAAAACCATTGAAGGGTGACTGGAACGGTGCTGGTTGCCACACAAATGTCTCCACAAAAAGCATGAGAGTACCAGGTGGTATGAAATCAATAGAGGATGCCTTAGCAAAATTAGCAAAGAGACACAAGGAGCATTTGTTATTATATGGTACTGATAATGAAGATAGATTAACTGGTCGTCATGAGACTGCTTCTTATGAGGCTTTTTCTTCTGGTGTAGCAAATAGAGGTGCTTCGGTTAGAATTCCCAGAAACGTGGCTAAAGAGGGCTACGGTTATTTTGAGGATAGAAGACCTGCTTCTAACATAGATCCATACTTAGTGACAGGTATCATGATTGAAACTATCTGTGGTTCTATTCCTGATGCTGATATGTCAAAGGAATATGCTAGAGAATCTGCATAAGTCCTGCTACGGTTTTAAGCAAGATGTTCACGTAATTATGTGTTCGCATGTAGAAATTGAAAAAATCTTCGTGACTCAGTAAAAGTTTAATTCTTGGAACATTAAAATAGAACTCAAATATAGTGTAACCTTAAACCAATGTGATAAAGTGGCGCGAAGTTTGCTCTGTAACTTGTAGTTAATGATACTTCTTGGGGGCAGTTAGATTGGTTACGCTAATCTTGCTCTCAAGTTTTGTCGCTTTTGGTAGTACGGTCTGTATAGATGTAACAGTAATGTCGTAAATATTTTCACGACATAAAAGTCCCAAGTCTAGATAATTACTACTTATGACTTATAGTTTCTAGTTTCATTCAAAGAAGGAGATGAGTAAGGAATATGTATGTATATGTTTTCATTGCAATTAAGCAATGCTGGGATTTTAATTTGTTTTTGTTGTTTTGCTTTTTTTTTATTGGGGAGTATAGACAACTAACAATCACGCATAGAATCCCTTGGTAATTGAAAGCAGCTATCTTAGCGATAGCAAGAATCTTATTAAAGAAAGAATAATTCCTTGGGAAGGTCTCGCACGAGCGAATGTAATTAGTGAGGATGATGGAAGCCAGATGAAAATTTTAGAGAAGCAGTCTCCTGAGAACAAGAAATCAACAATCTTGTCGGAACTACCTTTATACACCAACACGATCTTGAATTTATTGAATAAGTTGCCACCGAATTCGAGGGATGATCTTTTGAAGAATATCTTGGTGTTGATAAATGATCTCTTGTTGAACTTACCAAATCAAGAGTTCATCATCTCGTTGTGTAATTTGTCGGAGATTGACCCCTCGTTACCTTTCGAACCTTTCTTAAGGCATTCAGAAAGCCAGGATTCTTTGATAAAGGCATTTTCGTTGTACAATTTGACTATCCTTTTAACCAAAATAAATTTCAAAGAAAAACATCTAAAGGTGGATAAGGAGATATTGATAAAAGTTTTTCAGGGATTGTCTTCGTCTTTCATCGCAAACTCAGAGAACCATAGTTTACAGTTTATCGGAATTCAATTATTGCAGGAGCTTGTTACGATAAGGCCCTTCAAGGAAATTTATCGTAGTTATAACTTAGTTTCTAATTTCAGACCTATTAACGAATTTATTTACCACCAAGCAAGCTATCAAAGCCCTGCAAAATTGAATCTTCTTTATAATTTTTTGCTTACGACTTGGATTTTGTCATTTTCTTCTGAGATAAATTATGTCTTGGTTCATCAGTTTCCCGACCTTGTTGGCAGCTTGTTAGCTGTAGCAAAAGATTCAATCAAAGTCAAGGTCGCTAGAGTTGCCGTATCAGTATTGAAGAATTTTGTAACACTTACTGTGTCTTCAAATGAACATTACAAGATAGCAAAAATAGTTTTATTCTATGACGGCTTGAATTCTATAAAAGTCTTACAAGACAGAAAATACGCTTCGAGTGAAAGCGATCAAGAGCTTTCTGACGATTTAGCTACCTTGCGTGACGAACTCAGTGAAGTTGTAAGTAAGAGACTTACCTCGTTTGATGAATATTTGACTGAACTTCAAAATCCAAAACTCATATCGTGGTCTCTGCCCACTCATAAGTCCGAAAAGTTTTGGAACGAATTTGCTCCAAAATTTAAAGAAGCGTCGTTCAGGCTTACCAAAACTTTGTTTGAGATCTTATCTAGTGATGAAGTCAATGAAACCGTGAGGGTGATAATGTTGAATGATTTGCAACATTTAATAAAAGTATTGGGCGATGATATTACTAAATTCATTAATAATGAAAGAAATGGTCATTATAAGATATTGATTATGGACTTCTTGGTTGAAAACAACGGCAAGAGTGAATTAAAATATGAAGCTTTAAAAACTGTGCAGATGTTACTTGGGCAAGAGACTTAGTTCTTTCTAGATAGAATATAAATAGAGCGCGTCCTATGGAAAGTTATTTTTTCTTTGAGTTTTTAACATTTAAGTTAATTATTTTGTTCGAAAGGATTTTTTTTTTTTTTTTTACAGGTTTTCTGATCCAAAATGATAGAGGCGCCCGCATTAGTTCGCGTTAAAACCATTCTGATTTATTTACCTTCTCTAAAGACTTGTTTTTACAGGATAGCATTAAACACAAAAGGACAAGACCTCTATTACAGGTATATGTTTAAAATGACACTACAATACTATGTCATACAAATTTAATGAAATTATGCATTTTCGGGAAAGCCGATTGGATACTTTCGAAAATGGGTCCTTTCAGAAAAACTCTAAACAGAAGAGATACTGGACTCATAAAGTTCCTGAAATACAACATTTAGTGGACTGCGGTTTTTATTTCGACCCGACAAAAGTGCACACAGATCGAATAGCGTGCGTAAGTTGCAAAAAAAAGGAAACCAATGTGGAGGGAATAACGAACATGGCAAGTCATCACTTGGTGAACAACCCTGACTGCCCGCTATCTTCTATAATTGTTTCACAGTTAGGATATCTAAATCATCCATCACTTCAATATTGGAAGTCAACAACACCTTTATTCAGCGATCCCTTGAGTAAGGCTTCCATTAAATTGCGAAAAAAAACTTTTGGTAGTAACTGGAACTTCGATAAGGATAAAAAAAGTTCGAAAGCTACTAGTGCATCTTTGGCAAAAGCAGGCTTTTACTACTGTCCCATTGGAATTGGAAATGACAGGGTACAATGTGTATATTGTAGGTGTTCTTTGGATACTTGGTTAGCTGATGATGATCCTATAGAGGAACATAAACAAAATAGTAATGAAGACTGTTATTTCTTAAGAGTATTCCAACAGCTGTATATAGAAAGACCTACGAAGAAACGTTCTAGGTCGGCATCTTTTTCGTCAGCTGCTGGGGAAGAACATATTCATACTAACGGAGAAAAAGCTAAAGAAAGGTTGAATGCTAAGAAAGCTATTAAAATCAAAAGAGAATCTGAAGAGAATGAAGTTTTCTCTGGTGATTATAATCTCACGGAACGCAATGGTTTGGATGAAAATGAGGACTTATTAGGAACCAAAAAGCATGGTCAAAAGAGTCAATTATCATCCGGGTATCTTACCGGAGAATCTCATAATAACGAAAGTGCTGTACAAGAGCCGCCCAAGGGGACCTTTACAGCGTCTGGAAATACATCTATGGAGTCTAGTGATAATTCGTCTCTCTCTCGAGGAACTGTACCTAATGAGAAAGAAGTGAACGATAACCTAAAAAGTAAATTTGAAGGCTATGTTGATAATAAGATGCTGTCACTGAGAATTCCTCAAGATACAGCACAAATTTTAAGTCTGGATTCCGATGATGACAGAACAACTTCTCTAAAGACCGGGTCTTCAGATGATAACGACTGTGAACGAATTAATCGGGATGATATTCATTCTCTTCATGAAAACGCTAAAAGCCATCCTTCTGAATTAAAAGTAAATGACGAAGCAAATAATATGACCTCTTATGATTATTGGGATAAAGTTCCTGGTGATGATATTCCTGATGAAGGTAGTTTTAGTGAGCTGAAAGCGCAATCTAAATCTAGAAATATCCTGCATCACTCTTTTAGTTCCCAGAAATCATCTATTTTTGAATCTGAAGAGCCTACAGAGAGTTCTAAGAATGATGATACGCTGTCAAATTACGTTCCGACTGGTCTGGAAGGAGAAAACTCTGCTGACGAAATTGAATCGTCTTCAAGGAGACCCATTGGGAGGAGACCAAAACACTCAGACTCGGATCATAACAAAAAGAATGCCTCTTTCGACGAAGAAAGGTTTGAGGAAGTTCTCAAGTCACCCATGAAGGGTAGGAAAGTAAAACTTCTGAAAAAAGATAGTCACTCACCGCCTCCAATTGTTGACATTTCGAACCAGAATATCGATGACTATAATGAGAATAACATTTCATTTCTTGAGAAAAATGCTCAGGTCCCGGTAACACAAGAGAAAGATACGTCCGCGAATTATGAACAACCAAGAATGGCCTTACCTGTTAACGATACGGTAGCAGGACAATCCAAAGAAAAGCTCCAAATGGAGCAAGAAGCGAAAACGAAAGACAACCATGATTATAACGAAAGTGAAATTTCTGGTATTTTTCACAAATCTTCACCGAAAGGTTTTCTTTTTGAAAAGTCTGGGCCTTTAGATGCTCAATTTAAAGATATTCTAAAGGAAAGCAATAAAAGAAGTTTACCAAATATTAAAAATCAGAAAGAACTTAGCCTTCCCAGTTTGCCACCTTTGCAATTCAGCGACGGCCTTGATGACAACAGAATAGATGTACAGCGGAAAGGCCAGATCCATGACACATATGATATAAAGGAAGCAGATAGTCAAAAGCCTGAAAATAAGGAGACAGTCTCTCCAAAGCAAGATGAAAATAAGGATAACGAAAAAGAGATGTTGGACGTTGACGTTCATACTGACATGAGAAGCGTTCCAACTGAGATACACGTTAAGAATCGACAACTGGTGCAAGATTTCCCTGCTGACGAACACGCTGATAGGAGCCCCCGTTTGTCGAATAGGAGCTCCCAAGCTGATCAAAATTTAGATTTGTCTTCGTCCGCTGCTCGGTCAACTCATAGAGTAGAGACATCACACGAAAAAGATGAAGCGCTAAGAGTATTTGAAAGCAATAAGCAGGTTGCGAACAAAGAAAAGCACGAAAATCATTCGGAAGAGTACTTGGAATATATAAGAAACATTCATGAAATTCAACAAAGGATCTCACCCCAGAATTCAGATGATAGATCATTTGTTGACCCTGAAACCCCTTTTCCTTCGTCCAATCCGCAAGATAATGATGAGAACAATGTGTCGGCGACTTCGAATACTCGTGATCAAGGAAATCCCCAAGAACAAAAAGATACAGTACCTAATACTCGCCGTTCGTCCGTTCGAGAAGAACAATACCAAAATAATGTTATCGCCTCTGGAGGTGACAGCACGAATCAAAATTTTATTGTTGCGAAGGGACAGTCCACTGCCAATGATACGGAAAGAGACGATAAATCTCGTATTTCCTCAATTAGCCCTGGAACGAATTATCATCAGCCTTCACCGGCTGCTTATGCTAGGCTACATGAAGACAACGACGACAAACGTTCTCCTAGTTTAAAAACTGTGCTGGTTGAAAAGGACGAGGATTTTGAAGATGAAAAACGAAAGCTGAATAGTGTTAATTCGAATTCAGCTACGCAATATCCTGAGAGCTTTATGGATCACTTGGACTCAAGCACACCTGAAAAAGGGACAATGGGGAAAGTTCGAGATCAAAATATGTCTCATACTGAGAGAGCTTTTTCGGTACTGAGGACAAGTCACACTTATTTATCAGGCATTATCGATAACTTACAAGATATGAGGATTGCTTCAGAGTATCTTAATAAGTGTAAGAGCTCTCAGTATACACTTTATGACGATTACGACGGTGATTTGACTAATTTCATATCAAACATACCTGAGGAAGAAGAAAATATGACCATAGAAGAATGGGTGGTTCATCATGCTAGTAATTCAGCAAATATGGCCAAGCAAGTCTGTAATGAAATAATAGAGAGCTATAAAATTTCATGTGAACAAGCCATCAGAACCATTCAGCTGCTTGACCAATCTGATTAGTTTTTTTAATTTTCAAATATTTAAGTAATCATTTGTAACCATAATATAGTGGTCCGCGTTTTATATGAAGGAACAGAAGGAAAGGTGTAAGAAGACTTCCGTAAGATTTAACTGTTAATCACGATAAATAGAGAGCGTGAACGCATCGTCTGGTCTTGAAGATTCCATAGGCGTTGATTGGTATTATCATAGGGTCATCAATTGATGTCCGGCTAGACTGTGGCAATTTATTAAGAAAATGTCTTTCTGGCCCTTTATTAATAGTTTGAGCAATAGTAATCAACTTCACAGGTATTTGGATTCGATCCAAGATCCAGGATCAATAGATGCTGACGACTTCTTGAAAGATTCAGTTTTAGTAAATGAATTGCTAAATGGACTTCATAATTTAAAAGATAACGGCAATGCTTCTAGCTATCCTTTTTTACATCAAGAAATTCCTTCAAGTATTTCTACTTCGGAGACATCATCTGTTTCTAAGGAGTATTCAGGCGTTGTAAAAGATAGCAGAGAAAGGAAACTCATAGAAATATTTGTACAACCTCAGGTACTACATAAGCTATTGGACTACGTGATCAATAGCGTCGATTTTTTTGATAGAATGAAAAAGCGGGAATCCGAAAGAGAGGAAAGCCCTGAGTATAAAGATGCGATAGGCTCAGAGAATTTGATGAGTGAATTTGAGAGGACTAGTGGTGCCGAAGGAATTGAAGTGGAGGAAACTGAGAATTTGGAAAAGGAAAACGACAAAAACGAAGAAGAGGAGAAAGCTGATGACCATTTGCTAAGGACTATACAGGCTGCAGCGGAGATATTATCTAGCAACTTTTGGTTTATTCTGAAAAGTATTGTAGAAAACCTGTCGTTGATGAATAAACTATGGCTGTTTCTAGCTGATGAGAAGTTAGAAGAATCATCATCGCCATTATTGTATTACATTCGCATTTTGGATCAATTGTTGGAATCAACCAGCAGTGAATTATTGAACTTCGTTAGACAGCAAGAAAATTTGGTCGATACTTTTTTGCATAAGTTGGAGACGCCCACATTGATGGATTTCTTTTTGAGAATTATTCAAACTGATAAAGTTGATTCACCATCAGGTATCATAGAAGTCTTAGGTCTGCAAGGATTAGTGCCAAAGTTGATTGAAATTTTAAAACCTGATCCATCTCAGTTTGAATCCAGTCCTGGTATCGCAAATTATGAACTATATTTCAAGCAATCTGCCGCAACAGACTTTTTGAAGGCTTTTGTGGGAATTTCGTCGCATAGGTCACTTGCATTAATCGTTGAAACTAACATAGGGCCTAATCAACTCACAAGGGAACTTGTGTCCCCCGAGATTATGACCACAATCATTGAAGATATAATGTTGTACAAATACAAGGATCCAAATACAGGTATCATACAAACTAACAAGCATGGCATTAGTAACTGTGTCGGTATAATTATTGAAATTATTAGGAAGAATAACTCTGATTATGATTTCGATTGTGCTGGTTATAAGTATCCGCTTCCTAATGGAGATGACGGCGTCGCAGAAGTAAGTCCTACGGTCATGTATCAATCGCTTAGTAATTTTGAGAAAAATCCACCCGGTCCAAGAAATCCTATTTACTTAGGTTACATGTTGTCTTTATTCTCCAAACATTTGAATGAGTTTATGGAATTGATACGACTAAATGATTATGCTGCCAAAAAACAAGGGAGTCACTCACTAGGTGTGACAAGTCTAAAGATATCAGAACTTTTCGCTGAATTACTTCATTGTTCAAATATGGTGTTGTTGAATTCTAAAAGAATTGATGCGATAATACGAATTCGTGATAAATTGAGAATAAAGCAAAACGATAGATTGAAGAATGCTTTAAACGAAACTTTTTTGTCTAGTGACAAGACGACAAATGAAAGCCACACTTCTAATGAAATTTCACGTAAACTCGAAAAAGCATCCTTAGATGAAGCAAGTGCTAAAGATTCATCAAATGCGGAAGGTTTAGAGGAAAAGTATTCGTTTTCAGAAGATGAGGACGTGACGAATGAGATTAATGAGATGTCCGCAATGTTTAAAGGTTTGGATATGAAATCAAATGAAGAGTCTGATGAGGATGAGCAATCAATTTCTTCTGAAAATCCTTTCGTGACGAGCAGCAGAGACAAATCTTTGCGAGCAAATCCTTGTGCGGGTGACGCCTTCAAGATCAAATTATCAGACCTGGGCTTTTTGCCATGTGTCGTCCAGAAATTTGTGGAGTACCCTTTGAACAATTTTTTTCATAATGTTGTTTTTGATTTAGTGCAACAAATTTTTAACGGAAAATTGAAATCCTATAATTCATTTTTGATCGTGGATCTCTTTAGAAGAGATAAGTGTAACATAACAGAAATTATTATTAAAAGTGTTCGGCAGAATAGTAAGGGACCTCATGCTGGCTATATGGGTCATCTAATTTTGATGAGTGAAGAAATTGTGAAATTTACTTCTTTATATAAACCGGATTTGATTTCTCCACTAATCGTCGATTGCATTTCATCTGAAGATTGGAGTTGGTACGTCAACGAGATTCTACTCAAAACAAGGGAAGTTTATAATACGGTTTTAGGAACAGAAGAGATAGATGAAGATGTGGAATTAAAGAACACTTTGGAAAATAAAGATGATGTGGCGCTTGATTTTGGACCTGTTGGGTATCTTGAATTTGATGACGATGGCGACGGTGATAAGGGAGATAAAAATGTGCATGACAGAAACTTTGCCTACTATGATCATGTAAATGACGACGAGGAGCATATGGAAGAAACACAACTTCCTGATGTTAATGTGCGCGCTTTTCCTCTGCTTCGAGACATAGATAGGCATGATAGGCCCCCAATTTATTATGAAGGTGATCAATATAATCAGAACTATCACGATGACCTAATTGATAACATCTCTGGTTCTAGTTCATCTGATGAAGAGGAAGACTTCTTTGAAGGTGAGGACGATAGCAACGATAAGTTCCATTTTGATAATAGTGCATACCTATAACTATGCAATATCATTAGATATGTAATTACAGTAAATAGATATAGCTAAAATGCTATTTCTTCAGAGTATTGCGGCCGTAAACAACTTTTCCATTGGGTAACTCAATCTTGTTTTTACCAGTGTTTCTTGCTTTCTTTTTTTTCTTAGGAGGATCAACCTTGTTGGGATTCTTGTAGCTAACTGTTGTGTTTACTTGTTTGGAGAAAGCTTTTCCTAAAGTAACATTCCAAAAGTAACAAGGAAGTCTGTAAAAATAAGACTCCTTCAAGCTAGGGGTGGTATTGATGTCATATTCGTCTAATTCGAGGGCTGTTTCATTATCATCTGTTTTTTCAATCAAAAAAACACCTCCACCAGCTGTAACTAAAAATTGTCTAAAATTTAGGTTACTCGTTATTCTTCTATCCGAACCGTCTGATGGTGGTATCAAGGAATTTCCCCAAGCTTGCTTTTTAATCTCCTGCTTAAAACTTAAAACACGTTTGAAATCTTGTCTTCTACTTATTGTAAGTACCACATAGTGAAAAATGCCAACTATAATAAAAAGAAAAACCAGCGCCAATATGAGTCCCGGTCTATACTTAGTATAATAATAACCTGTTTTCTTCCATTTAGGAAACCCTTTTGCGTAAAAAAAATCGTATCTTTTCTTGAGTCTTCTATCTCTCAAAATATTGCCAATTACCGAAAGTCTCTGAAATTTCTCTTCTGCCTTTTTTCTCTCCGATCTAGGTTTACCTGAAAACTTGTCCGGGTGCACTCTTCTGGAAAGTTTCCGGTAGGCCTTGTTGATTTCCTCGATCGTCGACCTAGATCCTTTAGGAAGTTCCAATATACTATAGAAACTTGTCCCTTTGCCGAACTCTTTCACTATTTTATCGTTCAAACTAAAAATTTCATAATCTTGAACTGAAAACCCCGAAGCTGAAGTAAACCCTACAAAGCTTACTATCAGTAGCAATATGAATACTATCAAATTGTTCTTCATTTGGGGGAAGTTTTCTGTCTAATAGCACCGTGTTTCGTTCTGTATACAAAATTTTTGTGCAGATCAATTTTTGTCCCACGATGGATCAATCGCTAAATATATATATCTGTTGAACGTCATCATAGTTCGAACGCCTATCACAATTCAGTAAACATGGCTAGGTTATATCCTCTTCCCTTGAATTATAGAATTGTTCTACTTGTTGACGTGAGTTCATTGGCATTGTGGCTCTTTTGTTTCGCTAGGTTTCTTATATTATTACCGCTTGTTGGTCGGCGATTTTTACCGGGAGGAATATCAGACTTCTTCCATGTGGTTGCCTTGACACCGTTGGTATCTTACGTTGCTAAAAAGGCCCTTATAGATGGAAAAATGGACTTAAAGCACTTATGGGCCTTAGGAGATGCGTTGCGTCTAGCTTGGATTTGCTACGGAGTGATTTTTCCCTTCCCTAAGATAGCAAAACACACTACGTACTCTTTACTTATTGCCTCCTGGTGTACGCAGTACATTGTACACTACACTTATCATGGCTTTCGCTTGAAAACACGGATGTCGCCTGTATGGTTATTTTGGTTGAAGTATCATATATTCTACGTCACTGTGCCACTTACTACAGTAGCAGAAATGATTTTAATTTTCCTAAGCTTACGTTTCAATTCAGACCTGCTCTATGAACAAGTTTTGAAGTTGGTATTTTTATGCTATATTCCTGCAGCGATCTATGTGTGGACGAACCTACAGGCTAGGAAGGAAGCGAAGTATGATGCAGTAATGAGCAAAAGAAGACGTGCTGCGCTTGCGGCTACTTCTTCTGACAGAGAAGAACCAATAGAAATGACCTCTTCCTCCAGAGAAATACCCAACAGAGAGCAAAAAAAACCAAGAGAATGTGTCCAGTTAAGCTGATTGATCTGTTTTACTCTTTTTTCTTTTTTTGGGTTTTCTCTTTTGAAGATGATGTCTTTTGTTGTCCTACGCCATGTTTTTAAGGGTTGGTCGATTCTCCATCAAAACGAGAATAAATAGCAAGAGAATTGCTTTAACACCACATCTTTCGAAAAGCTTTGATTATATTTAAATGCGTCTGTCCAGCAAATTAGTTCGAGCCTATTATATTAAGAACTACGTAATAGATAGGAAAATAAAGATTTAGTTAGAGTGTTTAGTTTGTCATTGTCCGCAGCAGACACACACTAAGAACTATGAGGACCAAAGGTTCTTTTTTTTTTTTTCTTTTTTTTTTTTTTAAACTTGTCACCAAGAAAATTCAACACTCTTCATTTTGGTAA
>JAJLZR010000071.1:0-48720 GCA_030572315.1 [Candida] glucosophila | reverse complement strand
TTTTTCGTACTCTTTTTCTCGACTTTTTTTCGTTCCTGCTTTCTTTCGCTGCACGAAGCTGTTCTAGCTCTTCTACCGAGAGTACCTAGTTTTATTTTGTTCAATCCTGCACATACAATCAACAGACCTAGATTTTCGTGCTCCCAGCCAACCTTCCTTCTTCAAAAAGCATTCTGTTATTCTAAGAAAAAAAAAAAAAAAATAAATAAAGAAGCAGCATCGTATGATGAGGAACCTTGAGAATGCAACATATAATGTCTTCAATGTTTTGTAACGACTTGAATATTTAGTCAATTGAGGTTTTCTCTCCTGCATTTACCCGATTTCGCTGGGAAGTCCCTTTTCTAAGTGATCCAGTTACCAAGAACAGATATTCCCATAATCGTGAATACAAAAGCCTACCCTGTGATATTCCTGCAACATACAGCAGCGAGAAGTTTCGGAAAGTATATCCTATTTGGTACTATATTCCCTTTGTAGCATGTTGGGAACTTGGTGAGCTAGTGAGATTTACGTCGTGCATGCCACGATATACCTAATAGAGATAAAACTTGTAAGATAGCCTTTACTATAAGATTGCCTAAATAGGCAAGTTTTGAATAGAGTTCTGGGACATTATAATAAGTGGATAGCAGCTAAAAAAACATGAATAAAGGGAATATAATCAAGAGACTTGGAAAGTCGAAGAGTGATATACAGCTCTAGGATCTTCCAGGTGTAAAACACTCTTTTAAGTGGCGATCTCTTTTTTTAATTTTGTTTTTAACGCACGAGAAAGGAGAGAAAATATAAACAGCCAAGGTGTTGTCGCTAGTCCATCTAATGGGATCGCAGGGAGTTGGTGAGGGAGAAAAACCTTCATCAAACTCTGGGCATGAAGAAGACGTACTAGAAAAGCTTAAGCAATCTGTGGATCGGACGCTTAACACTAGCATGCGGGATATGCTTCATGCGTGCTTGGAGGAGCAGACCAATGCCAGAAGCCAAGGGCCATCCAGAACGCCACTGGGAAGCTCTAGATCTTCGCAAGAAAGCTATGAATCTAGGGGAAGAAGAGAATATATGTCGAATGAGTCGAGTCGAGAATTTGAAGAAGAGGATACAAAAGAAACGGCGTGTTCAGGAAACGAGTCAAGACAAGAAGATTCGGAACAGGTTCGAAGCCCCGATAGAATTGAAGAATATATATGTTCGGTACTTGGGGTACCGGAAGGCGCTTACAAAGAGTATAAAGAGAGAAATGGGTCGGCAGAATTTTTCACTGAGCTCATTCGGTTTCGCATTGAACAAGAGAAGACCAAGCAGGATAGCTTGAAACATCAATTTACCATACTTACATTAGATATTTTGAGGTTTGCTAAATCGCTAAACCTAGACAGGGACCTAATTCCTTTGCTTTTCGTGAGCAACAAATCACTTGCCGATTTGAAAACCCAAGTTCATCAATTTCAGAAGGAACCAGAAACCTTAATTAAAGACCTTATGAATATCGTCCAGCTGCAGGATATTGGTAAGCAATGGGCTACTCAAGACAGGGGAAAAATGGAGCCCAGTCCTAGACCTTCTCAGAGCAGACTTTTACCTTCTTTTTCCGAAACGGAAGAGATAATAAGACGTCCTAGCAGCGTAGAAACGCCCCACGCTTCGTCACCTAACAAGCTGCCAGACGAGGAGAACAAAAAGTTGAATACATTTCCTTCGAGCATAGAAAGGTCTCACTCCTATTCTTCTCAGCAATGCTCACCACTGTCTATACCGTTTACACACCAAAGTAAATATCCAAAGTTGCATCTACATGGTCATTTTGCTTCGAAACCAAATAAAAATCAGCTTAACACGTCTTTACCTGTGCCTCAAGTTCAAAATAAAAATGAGGCATACAGATCCCCCGAGAATAAGAGCATGGGCTCGCCGGAGTCTCCTCAATATGTACCTTACATGGTGCCTCCTCCCCCATCAACTCAAAACTATTCTCCTGCGTCTGGCTCAAATTATCTTCAACCTCAAGCCCGATACCCATACATCTTTCCTTTGTCTTCTAGACATAACCAACAGGGACAACAACAACATGCTTACATGATGTCATCTTCGGTTCCCATAGGAATGATGCCACCTACGATGTCGTCATCTTCCTACAATTATTACCCTCACACGGGTGATAAAACAAAGCGTACCTCATCTTTAAAAGAAGAGGACTATTCAGAAAGTCTGTATCATTATAAGCGACCTAGACATGGTAAACCAGGATTTAATTTCATGATTAGTACTCCTAAAAACCCACCAGCCAACAAATATAATAACAATGCGGCCAAAGACCACTCAAAAAAATAATTGTGAAGATTACGAAATAAATGTTGGCTTAATTAGCAGCTGTAATAGAATTTGCATAGACTAAGCACATATATTTAACAAAGAATTTTTAACAAAAAAAAACAAGATTGTAACCAATCTCATGTGAAAAGATTCGAAGCTATGTTATAAATGAAACGAGTTACGATAAATACTATATTCGTAGTTAGATTAATCTATTGAGAAGCACATTGAACACCTGGACCATGACCACCATCTTCTTCATCAGAGTCTACATAATCACGTCTACCACCGCTCTGGTGTTTCGAAGCATCATAATCCGACAAATCACATTCTTCAAGCTCAACACCCTTTGGAACATTGACCTTAGATCTTGGAGGTAAGATACTCTCTAATTGGCGTAATTTGTCTTCTGAAGCGAAGTTCTTTGGTGGGAATTTCACTGTAAAGTGAATAAATAAATTACCATAGGCTCCTTGTCTGTAGTAAGGCATTCCCTTCTCTTCAACAACCTTGGTCATACCAGGAGAAATGATTTCACCTGGAACGATATTGATCTTGATGTATTCTCCAGAAACATGCTTGAAAACGACCTCACCACCAGCCAAGGAAGACAACAAATCTATCTCAGCATCGTAGTGCAAGTCATTTCCTTTTCTCGTGAATTTGTCGTTTGGTCTCTCTTCCACAATGAACACAACATCACCTGGAATAACATCAGGCTCTTGGTCTCCTTCACCGCTGAAAACGATTCTTTGTCCATCCTTCATACCTGGATCGACATGGACTTGTAAAATCTTACGCTCAGTCTGAGTTCTCTTCCCTTTACAAGTGGTACAACGATCCTTTGGATCAATAATCTGTCCAGATCCACTACATGCATCACAAACAGTCTGGAATCTTTGTATCATAGGCCCCATTTGTCTAGTGATGAATTTCATACCTTGTCCATTACAGCTAGAACAGTTCTTGACTTTTCCTTCTTTACCTCCACGACCATTGCATGTCTTACACAAGATGGTCTTATTTAAAGCGAGCTTAGAACTCTTTCCTTTGTACAACTCTTCTAATGTGCAGCTAATGGTATGTTTAACGTCTTTTCCTCTAGTGGGGCCACGAGGGCGGCCTCCCGTGCCACCGAATCCACCAAATCCACCAAATCCGCCACCAAAGAACTGTGCAAAGATATCCTCAGCTCCCATGCCTCCTCCGGCACCTGCTCCTGATAATCCTTCTTCTCCGTATGAGTCGTACAACTCCCTTTTCTGTGGATCAGCAAGCGTCTCATAGGCATGCGAGATTTCCTTGAATTTTTCGGCGGCCTCTGGTGATGGATTTTTGTCTGGGTGATATCTCAAAGCTGCCTTTCTATAAGCTTTCTTCATCTCATTATCTCCCGCCGATGGCGACACACCTAACGCATCATAAAACTTAGTTTCCTTGACCATATTTTTTTTCTCTTGATGTCCCTCTCTATATAATAAACCTTGCTATGGACTGATGGCTATACTAACAGCTTCTCCTTACTTGGTCCTTACTGAAGTATACTTTAGAACACAAGATATATCGATAATTTGATACTTATAAAATAGTAAGCAAATTTTTTTTTCTTACACATCTTAGAAAATTCTTCGATGTTCCATTTTTGTGATACATATGTCTGTGGGATTTTGTGTAATTTCCATTTTTCATTTCGCTAGTATATATTTAAAAAGAAAAAAGCCAAATACACAAGTGAGAAAAGAAAGCCAGTTCTAACCGACATGCTCTACTACTTCACTAACTAATTTACCGTCCCTTATGGTGTGCTTAAATTGCTCTGGAAGAGGAAGCTCTTCATAATCCTCATTTTTCAACACATTGACATTTAAAGATGTAGCGCAACAAGTAAAAATCAGAACGATATCGACAGTAGCAGGCGACAAGTAGACAGAGCCTTCATCGCATTTGTCGATACTAACCATAGGAACAGTACCAGTGATTTGAAGACCAAATTTGTAAGACTTGATGAAGTCAACACCGGAAATGAGAGAATCTATTACAAGGGCGGTCTTGCGAGTTCCAGTGACAGAGACCGCGTTGGCCTTACCCTTGAGAATTACAGTAACATCCTCACAATTACCGATAAATACAGATTGACTCATATCGACATCGATAACAATAGGCTCAGCGACCGAGTCACTGTTGAAGTTCTCGATAATCCACTTTGACCCGTCCACGAGGTCTTTTTTAGGAGGTTTAGCAGAAGCGGGGGACAGGGAAGGAGCAGAAGACAAACTGTTTGGTTTCTTAGGAGGAAGCGGTTTCTTGGGTGCCCCGGCTCCACCAGCCTGTCGAAGAGCGGGGTTCTTGTGGGTCATCTCCGATTTGTCTACTTTTTTAAGCCCAGAAGTGATACCTTCACCCTTATTCAAATCAGCAAACACTGCCTGCATACCACCACTATCCTGGGTGGCAGATGGATCAGATCGCTCAGAAGTGTCATACAAGCTTGCTGGAGGAGGCGGAGGAGGGGGTGGTGCGGCAGAGCCACCGCTTGCTGGCTGCTTTGCGGCTTTTGAAATATCTTGTGAGCCGGCGAATACCTCAGTAAAAGGCTTTCCATGCGGATTCCAGGAAGGTCCTGTTGTGTGAAACTCCTTCACGTAGGCCTTAAGACTTTCAAATATGGACAAAAACTGTCTCACCCACGACACCTGGCGAGGATCCTTCTCCTTGTATTCCTTCATTATCCTGTTGGTCCAGAATTGAGCACTATCCTTAAACTCAGGAATAAATGACAATGGGGTGGTGGAAATTATCCATCCCAAGACAGGCGATCCTTCGCTTATAGTGACTAAGTGGTTGAAGTAGCCCGATTTCCGGTTCGACTCCTTGATAGAATTGATCTCTTCGATTTTCTTGTTAATGGGTTTCAATGACTCCAAGAACGACGGATCATCAAGACTTGGCTTTCTACTCTTACTCACAAGCCAAAGCAAGTGTCCTTGTGCCTCAAACGCCTGCGCAAACAATTGGGCAGCTTGGTATATTTCCTCATTAAGTTCCTTCGAGGCTACCACGAATGGCTCGATCAGTTCCTTGTAAAAGTCTTCAAATCGCGTCAAAAATAATGGCTTTGTTTCTTCCTCTTCCGGTTCATGTGTGATCTCCTCATTTGCATTTGTCTCGTCCTGCAATAGCTGAGACGAAGCGTCGGTTCCTCCCCGGCTTCCACACAAATTACTGTTGGCTTCCGCCTGCAACACCGAGATATCTTCCAATCGCGATGTGGCCGCTTCCAATCTTTTTATAATAGTGACCAAATTATAGCCCGACGTATTCAATTGCTTTTCTTCTGGTGTCATTATATTGCTGAAGGCCCTTTTAGCTTTGTAGTGAGTTTTGTAAGACAATACGGACTACACAAGCCTATATTGGGCATTCAACCTAATTCGTAATGGACACGACTAATCTTCTCAAGCTTCCTTCTCTTGTTTAAGAGTCCCCGAGCTGCTCAGTAAAAGAAAGAGAGAGAAGAAACACAGCGAAAGTAAGTCAAGATGACAGTTAGCGACCAGTGTAAACGGGAAGATGAGTTAGGGCCTCAAAAAATTTACCAGTTGAAAGACATAGTACCACCTAAGCAAGCAGAGCCTTTCTATGATAGATACCAAGAGGGAATACCCATTGCGATTGATTTCGGATCTTCATCGTGTAAGATAGGAATGACCAATTCAGAAGGACCAAACAACGTTTTTCCTACCTTAGTAGCCCGTTATAGGCACCGCAAGTCGACCCAGACATGGACAATAATAGGAAGTGACTGCTACCGAAATATAATACTAAGGACGTCTATGAAGTCTCCTTATGATGGGCCACTCATAAATAACTGGGACTATGTGGAATCCATCCTTGACTACTCGCTTGAGCATTTAGGAGTGACGAGCAACAATGGCAGCGTGAATAATCCGGTTATCATGACGGAGCCAGTAGCTTGCCCAGCAGCTCAAAGAAAAAATATGTATGAGCTTCTTTTCGAGGCGTATCAGGCACCGAAAGTGGCCTTTGGCATAGACTCTATGTTTTCGTATTATGCTAATACGGGAGCACGGAACACGGATAGTCTTGTAATCGGCACCGGGAATGAACTGACGCACATTATTCCTGTTATTCAAGGCAAGGGCATTATGAATCAAACCAAGCGCATAGATTGGGGTGGCGATCAGTGTCAGAATTTAATACTGAAATTGCTATCACTTAAATACCCTTATTTTCCTACGAAATTGTCACATCAAAATGTAAACAACATTTTTTATGATCATTGTTATTTTCTGAGGGATTACAAAAGCGAATTGGAAAACTATCTCAGCATGGATTACCTTGAAACACACGATGTCGTGCTTCAAGCTCCCGTGGATCCAAACTTGGTGAGTGAACGGAAAAAGACTCAGGAAGAGCTTGCCCGTCAGACGGAGAAGAAAAAAGAACAAGGTAGAAGATTACAAGAACAGGCACAACGTAAACGTGAGGAAAAGCTCATGCTTAAGGAGCAAGAGTGGGAGTATTATAATACTCTTCAGGGAGAGTTCGAGAGAACGTCGCCAGAAAACATTCAAATAAGATTGGAGGAGGAGAATTTTGATGACATGAACGATTTCAAAAAGTATATGACTTCATTGTATAAATCATTAAAAAGAGCACATAGCCAAACTGTTGGAGAAGAAGAAGAAGAAGACGATAATCCCGCTAATGCCTGGCCTTTAGTAGACATTCCTGATGATCAGCTTACAGAGGAGCAAATCAAGGACAAACGTAAACAGAAGCTTCTCAAAGCAAACCATGAGGCTCGTATAAGAGCCAAGGAAGAGAAGAAAATGGAAAAAGAAATGGAGGCAGAGCAAGCGAAAGAACAAGAAAAATGGAGAGAAAGAGATTTAGAGGGCTGGTGTTCTGTTAAAAGAAGAGAGCTCGAGGAGATTAAGGTACGACTCAAGGAACGTTCCAAGTTATTGAATTCTATGAAAGATAGGAAGTCGGCTGCTGCTCAGCAGAGAATGAAAAATATCGCTACATTGGCGAACGATGAGTCGGGAACGACAGATAGTTCCCGAAGAAGACGAAGAAATCCGAATGCGACTATTGATAATGATCCCAATGATACGTTTGGCGCCAACGATGAAGACTGGAGTGTATATAGGGAAATCAATAATGCAGCAATTGAGGAAGAACAAGATGATGACTATGCGGCTGTCCTCGAGTTGGAAGCTGAGTTATTGAATTTCGATCCTTCTTTTACTCAGGAAGACACCATGGCAGCTGCCAATACCGCCAACTGGCAGAATCTGAGTCTACACAAGTTTATACATGGTCCTCGTCCAAACATCACCTTGAAGTTACAAAGAGAGATTACTGATCCCGAGGAATTAGCTAATAGACCAGAAGTTATCACCAAAAATCACCAAATGCATTTCAACATAGAAAGAATAAGGGTCCCTGAAGTATTATTTCAGCCTAGTATGGCTGGTGTTGACCAAGCTGGCATCTCTGAAGTCCTGCAGGACCTTCTTTGTCGACGTATGGACAATAATTTTACTATTGGTGGCAGGTCGAATAGTCTAATTCAGGATGTTTTAATAACTGGAGGTTTGGCCAATATTCCCAACTTCAAGGAAAGACTCCAGGATGACATAACCGAATTTCTACCAATTGGAGCTCCTTTGAACGTCCGCACCGCTGCTAATCCTGTCTTAGATACATGGAAAGGTATGCAGATGTGGTCAAAGTCAAAGGAAAGTGAAAAAAGCTACGTGTCGAGAGCAGAATATGATGAAATGGGGCCGGAATACATAAAGGAACATAATTTAGGAAACGTTTGTTTGCAATAGAATTTATATTCATGCACATACTTAATAGCGTGTACTTTAATATTAATCAAAAACTTAAGCCCTTCTATAGCTTTACATGCTAAGTTTTAAGTAGTGTTCAAGTAGACTTTTTAGCATTAGGATTAATTCCTTTTCGTTTCATCGATCTCTTGATAGAGTGAGATATCATTAAGTCATCTTCTGGGTTTTCAAGATCAGCAAAATCATTAAGTATAATTCCTTCCTCTTCAGCTTCATTTCTAGCTATTCTTTCCTTATCTTGAGAGCCCGATTTCGACTTATCGTGGACGGATGGTGCAATCTTTTTAAATTTAGCCACAAAAAATCCATCCACGTTATATGTGTGGGGATAGTATCGTCTTGTATTCGTAAGCAGAGGATGGAAATGCTTTCCTCGGTAGGATTTAAAACCCTCTTTACCAATTTCTAAACCTGTATCTACTAATTTGATATTTGGTCTCTTGTGCAAAGCGTAGTCGACGACAGCTTCATTCTCTTCCACACAAACGGAACAAGTCGAGTATACAATAAACCCTCCAGTGGATGAATGAGCATCCACAGAGTCTATTGCGGAGAGTATTAATTGTTTTTGCAAAAAAGGTATTTGCATGAAATCTTTTTCGGTTCGACTTACTTTGACAGACTCATCTTTTGAAATCACACCTGTTCCAGAGCAAGGAGCATCCAAAAGTACCCGGTCGAAACCGCCAATAACCTTAGGAAACTCTCTTGCGTCGTAGTTACAAACAATAGTATTTTTGCAACCCAATCGATGTATATTCGCCACCAAAGACTTTGTACGGCTCTTATTTGCATCGTTTGCAAAGATACAACCCGTGTTTTTCATCAAAGCCGCCATATAAGTTGTTTTACCACCTGGCGCAGCCGCCATATCTAAAACTCGTTCATTTTCCTGAGGGTCCAAGGCCATTACGGGCAAATAAGAAGACGCTGCTTGGAGAATATAAAAACCCGCCAAATATTCGGGAGTAGCACCAATCGGGACCTGAGAATCGAATACTTGTAAGCTGACTTTATTCCAAGGGCCCACTGGTTTTAAATTTACGCCACGATTTACCAACGCTTGTGCTAAATCACGACGACGGCTTCTCAAGGTATTCACACGAATTGTTATGGGCCTGGCAATCTCATTTGCTTCAAAGAATTCTAATGCTTCAGCAGGAGTGAACAAGCAAAATAATTTCTCTGCAAGATATTCGCTATATCCAAAATACAGAGATATGTCAGCAATCATTCTTGTAATGTAATCTTGTCTTGACTTGCCTTCCTCTGCGAGTTCCTTAAAATTTTCAAGCACTTTCACTATTTCGATCATCCTGGTACGTACCATCATTAGGTCTTTAGGCCCACTTCCCTCCAATTCTTCCTCCTTTTCGTCAGGCAAGACATGAGCGCGGGGCTGTCTACCTTCGCCTTCTATGAATTCCAATCTGGCCTCCTCGGCTTCTTCATTTTCTTCTTCATCAAGCTTACGCGATAATGATTCCATATTGGCTGCCTTTAATTCTTCTAAGTCTCCTTCATCATCCGAGAAGCCTTGCTGCTCTTTATCTATTTCTTCTAAACCAAGTTCATCGTCTTCACCCACATCATCGTCTTCTTCCTCCTCCAAGTCTAGCCCTTCTTGTACACCTTCATCATCATCAGAATCATCGAATAACAGCTTCTTTGTGCTTTCCATTTCCTCAAGATCGGGAGACTTTTCGACATTCTCGGGTGACTTCTTCGCATCACTTGTATCAATAGTATTGTCCGTCTTGGATCGTTTCTGTTCATTTCTCTTACTTCTTTTGGGTGGTTTCGCTTCATTAGAAGTAGACTGACCCCTTTTCTTCTCATTTACATCATAAGTCTTTTGAAATTCATCCAAAGTTGGTGGAACTCCTTGCTTACTCTTAGCTCTTCTACCCATGCTAGATGCTACCCAATTCTTGTATCGATGTAGATGTCTCTTAGGTGTTAGGTAGTTAAGACTAATGCGATGAGTTTAAATTTTTCATTCTAGCCAGCGCGCACGACTCCATCAGGGCATCACTATGCCAGTCAAGAGTACAGTGTACGAATAGTTTGCGTAAGGGTATCAGCTATGGATGGATTCAGCGACGTACATGCTCCTTTTTTGAAAAGCGAAAGTTTCAAGGAGAAGGATCGTAAGAAAATATGCTGCAATCAGCATGTTCTTATAAATCTTCCATCAGAAGGAATCAAGATAGTGGAATTGATACTGGGTAAAACTGTAAACTTGGGAAAATTTGGAGCATTCAATTCGGATGAAATATTCGGGTATCCGTTTGGACAAGCATTTGAGGTTTTGGAGGAAGGTAAAGTAAGGCCTATAAAATCCGTTAGAGGAACAGGAGATGAACATGACAACTCCGATGATGACGATGCATCTAAACAGGAATTTGCTAAGGCATTCTCTATGTACTCACAGGATAATCAACAAATTGCTGACATTGGCTCCAAAATTCAAAAACTTACGGCAGAGGACATTGATAAACTCAAGAAGTCTGGTACCTCTTCAGATGTGGGGCAGAAAATCATCGAACAAATAATAACAGGACATGGAGGATTCGATAAAAAAACTATTTTCTCGCAGCAGAAGTACTTGAGAAGGAAACAGAAGAAATTTTTGCGAAGATTCCAGGTTGAAAATTTAGGGGCCTCTCAGTTACTTAAGTACTATATAGAAAAGGATGCGTCGAAAGTTCGAGATATTAGCGAGGAATCGTTGGGTTTGTTACTTTCCTACGCGAACGTTAGACCTGGAGGAAATTACATATTGTTGGACGATACAGGAGGAGTAATCTTGTATGCTCTCATGGAAAGGATGGCAGGCCAGGGAAGCATCTTATGTATTAACGAGAACGAGCACCCAAATCATTCGGTCTTAAGATATTCAGACTATTCGGAAGAGCTTTATGAGAGACAAGTGAAAAACGCTAACTGGCTTCAATTTACCGAGCCCGAAAGCGAGAAGGTTCCTTGGACAGAAGTAACAGAGTCTGAATTGGAACATATGAAAGGTCTGAAGCGGGCTCAATATTTCAAAAGAGAGAAAAGAGCGAAATCTACCAATGAAGCTATTGCTCTAATAGAAAAGGGAAATTTTGATGCTTTTATTTCAGTGAGTTCTTTACATATTCCTAGCATACTTCCTTATGTTTTACCCAAAATAGGTGGTTCCAGACCGATTGCTATTTATAGTCCTTATAAGGAGTTACTGATGGAAATTCAGAATTGCTTGATAGCTGACAGAAAAGTGTTGGGTCCTTGCATACTCGAGACGCGTATGAGACCATATCAATCTTTACTTGGTCGAATGCACCCTGTAATGACAATGAGAGGATATGGCGGATACATAGTCTGGGGTACCAGAGTTTTCCCGAAAGAGACTGGTATTCAAGCCGCCGGCAAAGGAGCAAAAAGAACTAAAATGGTTAACTATGATGGTGATGATATAATAAACAATGAAGATCAGGTAGAACAAGTACCAGAACAAAAATAGAAAGTAAGCAACAAGGTAATTCAAAGCAACTAGTTGTGGAGCATCTCTTGTAGTATTTCCATGGGACTCTGACTTAGCCATCCTATTATGCATCGTGGTCTTTTTCCGGAGTCACACAATAATAAAGTTTTCCAGTCTGGCATCTGGTTTGCAGCAAAGTCACGAACGTATTCATATTGACTAATGTCACCGATCTCAAACACAAAACCTTTAGTATCTAGTTCCTTAACGAAATGAATTAAAGCATTGTAAAAATCATATGTGCCTATCAATGCGTCGGCACTTTCATAGAGTTTAACTGACTTTTCAATCCCTCTCGGTGCATTATATTCCAGCAGAGGTACGTAAGGTGGATTAGAGACTATCAAATCATATCTCTCTTTTGGTAATCGCTCTCGAATCCACTCTCTATGAAAGAGGTTTCCTTGGAAAAATCTGACCGCGCTATTTAAAATGCCGTATTTCTTCTCAAGATTTCTCAAGTTTGACTTTGATAAAGCATTCGCTCGTTTAGATATATCAAACCCAGTTATGTCAATATTTCTATCTGATAGGACTCTCAATTCGTAATATAGCAAAAGCGATATACAGCCTGTCCCTGAACAAGCATCCATGATCTTGATTTTACCGGATCCAAGGTTCCTAAGTGCATTGCATAACTTCAACGTCCATTCTTCTGTCTCATGTCTAGGTATTAACACATCTTTTTGGCAAAGAATATCTAGGTCCCCAAATGGCTGGGTACCTAAAATGTATTGTAATGGTTCTAGCCTGTTTCTACGTAAACAAGCTTCCCACCACTTGTTCCTAGGTAATTCTCCTTGAATCCAATAGAGTTCTTGTCTTGCACTCTCTATTGATCTATTGGCTCCAAGCAAGAAAAATAGTAAAGGTGATATACGGTAAGCTTCTCTTTTCAATCGTGGCGATATTCTTGCCATCCGTCATCCGTAACAGCGAAAAATCTCCTCTTTATTCCCTATTTACATAATTAAATTACTACGTTATCTAATTTTTTTTTCTTTTTCGGGGGGAAAGCCTTTTAATCTTACGTTAAATATGCTAAATATTTACAGTACATACCAGAAAGAAGTATGAAGAAATAATATGAAGAGTATAAGCAGAAGCAAACGCGATCACATACCTTTGCGGACATAGTACATATAAGCTCTCTCATGTACTGGTTCAGGGAATGGAGTAATTACTTCGGACTGGCCCGGTCTCGCAGTAGGATCTCTCAAATAAACCGCATGGCAGGTACTAAAGGAGACCTCTATATGAGAAGGCAAGACAGCAAAACAGCCAATAAAAGGACGAGGCTCCCACGGAGTGAAATAAGGCTTACTTGGATCTAGGCGTCCAAATAAACCTTTTTGCCAAGGCAAATTAACTTCGGCCTTGGACTCGTCTTCAGTGATTGCGTCCTTATCCAACTTCGAATGATACGATAAGTTTTGAGCAAAGGAGGGGGTAAAAGGTATAAAACTGGATGACTCGGGTATTTTCTTACCTTGAGAGGAGACACGGAGATTTTCCAAGTGTGATTGCAACACTTCTGAAAGTCGCTGCCTCACTTGAGTAGCTAGTTTGGCTTCCTCATCAGAAGAAAAGTCGGTCGACTTCGTTTGGATAAAGGTTTTGCAGTCTTGCAAAGAAGGCTGCTCGAGCAAATGGTGTTTAAAATCAGCAAGTTTTTGATACACTTCAAAACATTTTACTTTATTTTTCTCACCATATCTTTTGAAAATATCGGGTGATACTTGGTCATCGGAGCCTTTCGCTAAAGCGGAAGTTAAAACGTCATTTAAAATAGTCTCTCTGGAAGTCTTTTTCTGCGAATTAACCATTTCTTTTTCAACCCCTTCATTGTATTTTCTAATACTCCCTTTATGATTCACCGTGTTATCCTCTAAAGTATTTAATGTCTTCGGTTTTGATTGCTTGATATCCCATACTTCCTTAGGATTTTCTTTCGCCGTCTTAACGTACTTGTTCCATATTCCGATCTGCTTATTATCAACTCGAATAGCATTTTCCAAGCTTGGCTTGTTTCTTCCCATTGCGACTAACACTTTCTCTGGCTTGACATTGAAGACATCACCACTTTGTAAAGCAAAAGATGGATGTTTAATAGTTACTCCGTTGACTTGTACATTTCCCCCAATAATAAATTGTCTTGCCTGCCTTACTGAGGAAGCAAACATGGCACGAAATAGGGCAAACTCCAATCGTTTTTCCAATGTAGCATATGTCTGTAGAGGAATGGGGGTCGACGGCACTTCCACTCCTTTCAACGAGGCATCTAATTGTGCTACCGAATGAAGATCTGGCTTAAATAATGACTTCCATCTGCTTTCGGGCAAGTGCTCACCATGGTAAGCCCTAGTTTCTGCCTTGGATGCCCATTTCTGTTGATACAAACTTTTACCTTGGAAGTTAATTGGTGGTTTCTTATACAAGTTGAAAAGGTTATATTTACTCATGGAAGCACGAACCCGACCTCGACTCATTGAGTCCAAGTTCTGAGTTCTTCTAGGCATTCTGAGTTTCTTTAATTTACTGCTTTATTCGAATGATACTTCTTCAATGTCGAAGTACAAAGATTACGCTAAAATTTTCAATCACCTGACCACCAAGAACGTGAGTTATTTAGACGCTATCAACACACCTAAAAAGTGTTCCTAGGATTAGGGCAAGCGGATATGCTGAGGAAGAAAGACGCAGAGTCTTTGTGGTCGACGGAGGATGAAATTCAATTGTTTAACCTAATATGTGATTATAAACCGGCTGGGAGAAATAGAGAAAAAAATATAGAAATTATCACAAAAAATATCAATGAAGGTACCGGGGGAGTTAAATCGTATAAGGTTGCGGATATAGTCTCTAAACTAGCAAGTCTATACAATCTCGAGAAAGCCAATGTTAAAGAAGAGGAAGACAGTTACGAATTAGAAGAAGGAGATGAGGACGTGAATCAGGAGGAGGAGATGAATGAGAAAGAGGAAGTGAAAATCGGGGACGACAAATCTAATAGTAAGGAAGACGAGAAAGGTGCTGTTGAGGCGTACGAGAGGGGCTACGAGAAGAGGCTGCGAAATGGGAAGACTGAGGCTGTACTAAACGAAACCGACTCTGGTACTAAAATAGATATTTCGAGGAAAAGAGAACCCGAAAAAGATGCGGTCTCTAATGAGGATAAGGAGAGTTTCATAAAAGAAAATTCGGCTCAAGATAGCAAAATTGCTAGCCAGGGTTGGCTTCAGGATAAGGACAAAAGCAAAATTAAAAAAGAGGCAACGCATAGAGAGAGTTCAAAAGAAGGAAATGAGGAAGAAGAGAATAACGCAAATAAGGAGACACCGTCGTATATAAAACACGTTAATGAAGAAACTCGAGAAGAACACGATGGAATACCGAGAAGACTAACAAGAGGTTTAACAAGACAAAGAGCAGAACAAGTGCAGACATCGAGCAAAAGAGCGACTTCTAGTTCGAAGTCGGGGCGAGAAACATCGCCCTCAAAAAAAAAAAGATTGCGAAACCCTACATCGACCCCTAAACCAAGCTCGGTAGATGCGAATGCGATGAAGCGCAAAAAGAAGCCAGATATTGCAGATCCTGAGCAGGATGACGAAAAGTTTTCTGCTGGAAGATCTACGAGAGCTACTACTTCACAAAACACCTCGGCCACGCCCAAGCCTCAGCCAACTTCCGTCAGAAGAAGCAGCAGGAAAAAGTCAATTCAGTAGTTAATATTTGAGGTAATTAATATCAAGTCTAATCCATTAGGTCTATAAGTATATTATTTATAACAGAGGTCGAAAAAAAGGAAAAAAAAAAAAAAAAAAGAAAAAAGGCATCCTCTATGCGTAATCTATCATAAATGACACTTGAAAATAAGCATATCGGTAAACATATAAAAATGCTAAGAAAGAATAACTTTCTATGCAACAATATCCCAAAACTTCTCCCAGTAGTTCTTAGGCTCATCGTCATCCCATTCTAATTCATCAATTTCTCTTGTACCCAGATCAATATCACACTTTTCTATTGGAATGAGGAATGCCGTTTTTGTGAAAGCCTTCTTTGAAAATCCATTGTAATAAAAATGAGCTATGATGTAGATGAAAACAAAAACGATATTGGAAATGTAAGCAGTAAAAAATTTGCTAGCAGTAATGTTAAAAAAACATGAATACCCTTGAATAAAAATAATTACAAAGACTGTACATGCAGCATACTGCGCAAGATATGGCATAAGTGCTGCTTTATAAGGGAGGTTACCTCTTGAAATGCCTCTTGACTTCAAAATATTCATGAACCTAAGATGAGTAAAGGAGATACCGAACCATGTGATCAAACCAGCGACAGACAGGATATTCAACAACCAATTGAATACATTTCTTCCTGAGTTCGTAGACTCCATGAAGCCAAGCAAACCAAATGCACCAGTAATTATCACCGACAAATACGGAACCCCGAATCTATTGGTAAAACAAAGAAACCTTGGACCAACACCTGCTTGGCCTAATGAATGAAGTATACGGGATCCTGAGTAGACATTTGAATTACCAGCTGATATAATAGTCATCAAAATAACTACGTTGAAGATGTGGGGCAACACCTTTGTACCTGAATTTAATATTGCAATCAAAAAGGGCGAAGACTTACTGTATGTTTCTGCGTCTAACAATGGATCATCAAAAGGTACCAAAAGCCCAATGAAGAACATGGAAAACACATAGAAAATAATTATTCTGTATAAAACTTTCCTAATAGCAGAAGGCATGGCCTTTTTGGGGTTCTTGGACTCACCTGCTGATAATCCAACCAATTCAGCACCTTGGAAAGCAAATGCTGAATTTATCAAGGAGGATAAGAATCCTAAAAACCGAGACGTATCTTTATCACTTACCAAAATTCCAGGACCCCATGGTCCTGGGTTTCTCCAATACCTAAAACCGACTGGGCCCGTTTGTCCGGCACCGCAAACCATAATCAAAGCATATATAAGCCATCCAACAACTGCCACTATTTTGATCATTGCAATCCAGAATTCTATCTCACCATAGTACTTGACAGGAGCAAAATTTGCTGATACTAGAATCACGAGAAATATAGCAACCCATCCTGCTAAAGGTACAGCAGACGTCCAGAATTGAATGACTTGCCCCACCACTGCGACTTCAAGTGCGAAAGTAATGGACCACGAGAAAAAATACATATAACCATTGGCTGCCCCAAATGCCGGTGAAACCCATCTCGCCGCAAATTGAGTGAATGATCCAGTTACAGGGAGATATGTCGCCATTTCTCCTATGGATTGCGTCACCGAATACACTATACTAGACATGAAAAGAATTGATATCAATGCATTCACTGGTCCTGCGTCCTGCAAAATCCCTCCTGTACTCATGAAAAGACCTGTACCGATTGACCCACCAAGAGCAATTAACGAAATATGCCTTGCTTTTAAAATTCTCTTGACTTCTACCGAATGTCCTTGCTTAACTCCATCATTATTACTTTCGTAGTCAATTATACTTTTTTCGTGAGTGGATTCCGCCAAATCATATGGCTTCTTAGGTTCGTCTGAAGACATGCTCTTTACTAACCTTTTTCAAGCGCTATGGATTTTAAAAATTTTGTCCTACTACCTCTGCGGGTTTCCTTTCCTGCAGATGCTATATTGTATTCCTCGAGCGGAACAATTATCCACCAGTTTCAGTGTACAACGAAAGAAACCGCGTAACTAGAATGAATGCAGTGGCCTGAAAATAACAAAGCTTGCAGATATTAGCACTGTTATAATAGAGAGGTCTAAAAAGCTTAATTTCTTCCGTAAAAATTTTCCCTATCTTATAATTCCTTTGAATTAAAAAAAAAAAAAAAAAGAAATTTTTTTTATATATATATATATATATGAGGTGGAAAAGCTTTTTTCCGTTATCATGCAATTTCTTTTTCGGAATTTATTTTTCGGCCAACAAAGAACCAGGAGGTCACAAGCGATCTATTATTTGCATAAACGGGTATAATATTTAATATATGTATATATAACAATACACGACTAGAAGCGATAACGAGAGAAAGCAATCATAATAGCTCATCCCTGTGAAATAATGGAGATGAAATCACACACTAATTGTACAAAACGAATTTTCCCTTACCTTTAGTGACGCCAACAGTACAGCCATCAGAACCGGCCCCCTTAAACTTACCATTTTCGTAGGCACATTCGCCGCTTACCTCAGAGTCATCACCATCAGCCACAATTTTAACGTTATAGTTTAAGGGGTTCTTATTATTTGGATTTGGTATCAAAGATAAATAAGCCTGATTATTAGAGTAGCCGGAACCAAAGTTCAATGGAGCCCAGTTGCCCTTTCCAGATCCTGGGGAATCCCATTGACAACCATCAGTCCAGGAAACACCGGCATTATTGACGTAGTACTGGCTGGAAGTTGGTTTGCCTTGCCATTTGTAGTAGGTGCTTTCATCCATGACGGAGATGGGTTGAGAAGAACCGCCTTCGACGACAGTAGGAATCACCATATTCTCAGTACCAGGATAGTCTGTACGGCAAATGGCAACTTCTTTCGATAACTTGCTTTCTACTTTCGCTTTATCTTCACCCCATTCGCACAATGTCTTGGCGTTTTTGTTTGTTCTGTACAACTTCCCACCCTTGCAATACAAGCCACCAACAGAAACTCCGTTACTTGGTTGGTTATCTGGCCACTGAGTCTTTGACATTCCTGATTGACAAGCGTAAGAACAGTATGCACCTTCTTTGCAATTTCCACCGGTGGATTTGTCTGGGTTTTCAATACCAGACCATCCACCAAATCCTAAGTGGTATAAAGGAATCACACCTTGTCCAGCCGGAAAATGCGAACAGTCATACTTACCGTCTTCGAAATCCTCGCTGGGGTTGACATAGGCTTTCAAATCACCAGAAATGCCCGAAGTGCTAGTAGGACTACTTGATGAGGTACTAGAAGAAGCACTAGGTGAACTCAGAGAAGCTGAGGAGCTACTTGAGCTTGGAAACGACAGGCTGGTTTGTGACAGGCTCGAAGATGTCAGCGTTGTTGACGAACTCGTGACGCTTGACGCCTGCGACAGGCTGGATGCACTCAAGGATGAACTCAGCTGAGACTGAGAACTTGATGAGCTCGAAGGTGATGAGCTTGAACTGCTTGATGTAGGAGACGCACTCAGTTGTGTTTTGGAGGAACCCAGAACCGTTTGGCCGTCGTGGTTCACCGTAATAGTCACGTACTTGTAATCATAAGCCATTTGACGTCTATGGTTATGGTAAGCATGCTCTTTCTCTGGAGAAAAATCATTTTTCGCTGGCGCCGGTGCCGCCAACGACAACGAGGTCAATATTCCAAGTGTTGTATAGACTGTATTTGCAACTTTCATCCCTAGAATATGTTAGATTGTGCCGAGCATATTATACTAGTTTTAGTTGTTTATCTTGGAAGGGCTGCACTGTTGAGTAGCGACTTCAAAAGAATATTCAATCAAATGCAACGACCAAGCATAAGCAGTGGGACAGGCATCATCGCTTCCCGTCAAGGTATGCTGTTCCTGTCATGTTTCTATATGGGTCTTGACATCGATGAGCATGCAACATCAGCTCGCCATTTTAGGCGACCTTCCTATTTGGGAAGACAGCACGATTTTTGCTGCTGGTCGCGACGCAACAATTTCCAAACCGGTTGAGACCCAGCAAAAACGAGACACAGGAACAAAACTCCACTTCAAGAGATCACACTCTTGTCTTTATCCACCTGTGAAAGGTCTACTTTGCAAATATGACTTTGATGTGATTGGTAATATCAATACTCCAATCCCACTGCTTATTCTTGGGTCTATTGAGTAGTAACGAAACCTCGTGAAAACTAACTTATTATTGCTAGGCGTAAACTTGGTTGTTGCAAATAGGATTTTATTACGTCCTCCGTCAACAATAGTGCTTTTCATAAACTAGCTGATTGCTCTCTAATTTTCTAAGAGCGTTCCAAGATAACACAACACATTAGCATTTTATACATACCGATAGTCTATCTAGGACAATTATAATGAGTGACAAGTTAAACAAAGTAATATAATAAAGGAGTGACTAGTTATTTTGCTATGAATAAGTTTAAGGGGAAAACATCTCTCTTTTAAATGAATCCTCCCGGTAGATGTAACAGTTTTCCTTCAAGACGTACATTCTTCTTTCTTGCATGAAGGCTTGCAGTGAGAACGAAGTAGTCACTAACAAGCAAGATTCGTATTTCGCATCCCTATTGCCCCTTTAAGCAAGGTACTTGGAATCTAAAACTTTCGAGTATACCAGCCGAGAAAGCTTGCGGCCTTCCTGGTAAAGAAGAACAAGTTATGATGCAATTGTGGTTATATGCAGGCATAGTATCTATGTTTGACACCGCGTTCGATCACTTTCGGTGATGACTGACCTAGAGTTGGAACAAGTGGAGAAAGACTAAGAAAGACCTCTCAAGACAAAAAAGTCAGCGCTACGATTCTAGCGGGCTTTAAAATCCTAAATTGTCGACTACTTGTAGGCCATGTAACACAATCTATTTACGGTTAACTGTCAGAACGCCTCTGCGGTTAAAGCTTGGACATTTGACATCTGTCGCTACGCTCTCCTATGTTGTTGACATAGCAACTATAGATCTGTGCATTCTTTAGCGCAATAAGTCATCCCTTATAAGCACGTTACAAAGTGGCTCGCATCGAGTAGGTATCCTGTCTCCTGAATACTGTATATTATCTATTTCACGTAGAGAAAATGATTTTCGATCTCAAAATTTAGAGATAAATGTGTGGGCCACTACCTTTAATATGCCGTACCTCCATATGCGATGAGCTTGGGTCAATATTATGCGAACAGAGCCAAGCAGTGTAATCTACAGAATAATGACAGCAGCCTCCGGCGAAGCGGACGGGCAGAACCTGATTAATACAGTGCTGAAAGACTCTGTAGTTCCTTTAGAACCCAGAGAGGATTTGAAGTTAGAACATGGGCAAGATAGTAAAAGTGACAGTGTTGTGGAGAACGACCCTAGTGGACAGAAAGGATCAATAGCTGCTAGTAGGCATGAACCAGAAAATGATGATTCAGGAAATGCGGATATAGGTGCCGATTCTCAAAATGCTGACCATGAAAACAAAGACCTAGGTAGTGATAACATGAAAAGCGATGTCGAGAAACTTTTAAATGGTCAGTCAACGGATGTTACGGAAAAGTATTCTGATGATGAAATCGAAGTTGAACTTGACAGTAATGGAGATAGGAAAAGTACGGCAGACTCGAGCGAACAATCGGAAAGCGAATCATCAAAGGAGTCATCTAACGAGTCTTCTGATGAGGAATCATCTGATGAGGAAGACCAAGATAAAGACGTTGCAAATGACGAGCCAGATATCGATGAGAATAATGACTTTTCAGAGGCACCAGTGAGGTCAGCTAATGAAGTAGTAGACGAGAAAGCCCCGGAATTACCAGAGGATTACAGAATACGAGAAGAGGAGCCTATCGAATTTATAGGTACCATCACTGCTGCTGTTGAGCGAAGTGTGATAATAAGGGCGTGTATTCTGGGAGAATTCAGGGTTCTCGAGGAGAACTCCGTTTTTTGCTTTGAAGATAAATCAGTCTTGGGAGTTCTTTTTGAAACGTTTGGGCGTTTGCAGGCTCCTATGTATAGAGTTAAATTTAATAGCGACGAAGCATTTGAGAAATTTAAGAAGAAAGTGGGAGAAAAAGTATATTACGTTGTGCCAGAGTCAAAGTTTCTTTATACTGATACAATTAAAAACTTGAAGTTTACCGATGCCAGTAATTGCCATGACGAGGAATTGCCCATAGAGGAACAGGAATTTTCAGATGATGAGCAAGAGCAAGCAGCGAAAAGTGCAACTAAGAAAAGAAAGAAAAGTAAACGAAAGCAAGAGGATAATAAAAATGATAAAAAGTTCCTACCAAACCCATTAGGAAGTGTAGACCAGGGTTCTAAGCCGACAGGTCTTTCGCACCAGTCATATGGTTATGCACCAGGGCAGTTTGGTGCAACAACCGGCATTTCTGATAATAAGGCTTTTTATGAGCCACCATCCTTAGTATCAAGTGTGCCACCGCCCATTTCAAATTCTTTTCCACCTTTATACAATTCCTTGCCTCCTCAACAGTCGGCCTACTTCAATAATAACCTGCAGACAAATCACCAAAGCTATGCCGCTTTTAATAATGGCGCTACTGGTTCTCCTTTTTCATATACATCTCCTTCTTTGCCCTATGGATCGCCTTATCAGCCGACTTACCATGAGCCAAATCCTTATGGTACCCCTTTTTCGACCAACCCATTAACGAATTCGCAGAGCCCTCCTAGTTTTCTGAATCAATCTAACTCACAATTAGAATTACTACAGAGTTTACTAGTAAGTCATTTAAAAGACAAAATGCAAAACGGCCAGAGTGAAGGACGCTACCCTGACATGAATGCAAATAAATAAAAGGGGGTAACAACTATACATAAATTTTGCATTTCCTATTAGCTAATGTGCATTCTCTATAATATACCTTCATATTTTTTTTTTTCTTATTAGCCAATTACCTTTAATGCTTCCAAAGCGTCTTCTATAGCGATAGTTGGAAATCCAGCCTTTTTAGCAACTTCCAAAGCATACGACCTTTCGCTGACACCAGGCTCCAATTTATGTTCAAATATTAAATTAGCATTTCCGTCGTATGATTCCTTGGATGTACCTGACAGCACTACCTGAGTACGATAAAAACCAATTTTACTTGTGTTTACCTTCTCATGGGATAAAAGTGCTTTAATCTCTTGTGCGAAATGGGTTGCAAATAATGTAAAGCATTTATTTGAATGCAATAAATATAGCAAAGCTGCGTAAGCTATTGCCAATCCTTCCTTCCCGCTTGTTCCGCGACCAATTTCATCAACAACCGCTAAAGAACTTGGTGTTGCGTTCCTAAGAATATTACTGATCTCAATCATTTCTACCATAAAGGTACTCATATCACTATATATATCATCAGAAGCACCAATTCTGGTGAAGATCTTATCGACAATACTCAAGCTAGCACTTTTTGCCGGTATGAAACTGCCGATTTGGGCCAAGATAACTATAAGCGCATTTTGTCTTAAGAAAGTGCTCTTTCCGCCCATGTTTGGTCCTGATATTACCCACATTTTATTGGAAGTTTCAAGTTTTGTATCATTAGGTGTAAACATGCCACCAGCTTCTTTAAGTCCATTCTCAACCACGATATGGCGGCCACCATTGATGCTCAATTGGCTGGATTTCACGAATTTCGGACGCACTAGATTATATTCTTCAGCCAACAACGCAAACGAAGACGTTATATCAATGTAGTCAACTAGCCTGTTCGCATTTCTTATCTCCTGCGCTTTCTTTATAACCATAGCACGCAAACCTTCGACGCATTTTTTCTCGCATAAGTTTATGAAATCAACTTGCTCACGGATGCTAACTTGTATAGCATTCCATTTATTTGGTTTGAGTAGAATGAAATTTCCTCTCTTCACATAAACATCATTTTTAAAAGCGTGGTAGCATTTATCTACCATATTAGCTTTCCCCGAAACCTGAAGAACATTTGAATACCTAAGATATTGTGGTCTTACTATAACACTTAATTTTGGGTCAATATCAGATACCTTGTTTCTGAAATGATCTAAAAAGTCATTCTGCTCATAGAAATAGTGTTCCAATTCATCATGAGCCTTATCAAGCTCCTGGGTATAATCTCTGCGCACTGTAAAATCTGAGGTATCGTTTTTCAGCTCTAAAGGACTTTTGTATTTATCAATATCAGATAAACCCAGCAAATCATTTAGCAACTCATTAGATGTCTCTTCAATGGCTTTTTCCGGGGAAATACTCGAGGAATAACCTTGTTTAGGTGGTATAAGTGTATTAGAAATTGTGTTGGCGACATCTAGACTTACCTCAAATTGTCTAAGAAATGGCTCTAAAATTTTGGTATACTCTTTGTCTATCGAAGCTTCATTTACGAGTAAATCCTTGACGTCTTTGAATTTAAACAAGTCATCCGCTATATAATGCAAATTTGCAACCATATCACCAGTACCAAGACAGAGCTTTTGCAATGACCTAGTCATATCGCCTGTTTGTAGAAGGGTAGCTCGTAGTCTATGCATAAGCTGAGTGCGTGTTTTAAAAAAACGAACAAATTCCTGACGTTTACAAAGTTCTCTCTTGTCTAGAATAGGGGATTTTATCCATTTTGTCAACAAACGGGTTCCCGATGATGTCACTGTTCTTTTGATAGTTGAAAGAAGAGACCCAATACTCGAATGTCGACCATTGGTAGTCCTTTCTGTTAGCTCCAAAGCCTCTCTGGTTCTACTGTCCATTTGTAAACAGTCTCCATTCCAGAATCTATTTGGTACTTCTACAGAGAGCTCTCTATCTGGGAGATTGTACGAGATATACGACAATATCATATTCATCGCTGCCTCTTCATGTTGGGTATAAGTTTCAATTTTTTTTCTGGTGACCCGCAAGTTTGTCTTAAATACCATTTTCAAATCCTTGTATACCACCTTATGGTATCTTAGAAAATATTTTTTTAGTTGCCGCAAGCCTGGATACCACAGTCCACTAGGTAAGTCCATCTGTTGAAATTGTTTTGATATCACTATTTCACTTGGATTTATACGTGAAATATCCGATGTGAGATTCCCCATTGTTGTAGATTGTACATAAAAATCGCCCACGGATAAATCAATCCAGGAAAGGCCTATAGATATTTCATCGTCAGCCGGATGACCTAAGGAATTCGAAGGTATATATATTGCCAAAAGGTAATTGTTTTGGTTATAATTCAAGAATGTCTCATCCACAAGAGTACCTGGAGAAATTATACGAGACACTCTTCTATGTATGATGGTATCTCTCAACTGATTTTCCGACGGGTACTGATCTATTATCGCTACCGTAGTACCAATTTCCTGAACCAAGATTTTGACAAACTTTTGCAATTGAGTAACAGGAAATCCAGCCATAGGTATACTATACTGACTTGTTTTTCTAGTGGCCACTTTCAACCCTAGCTTGGGTCCAAATATTTCAGCCTGTTCAAAATAGAGTTCATAAAAACTACCAACTTGAGCTAGGCATACACTTCCTACATTTCCATCAATGATATTTTTTACTGAGGCATAGAGAGGCGTTAAGCTTTCATTTCGAGTCTTACCTCCCCTGTCCCATTCACCAAAATTATAATTGTTTAGTTCTTCTTCCAAATTACCAATTTTCTGATCTCCATGATACCTGCTTGCGTACCGATAAGCTGAAATCAGTACAGTTTTTTTTGGAACTGAAGTTCCTATCGAACGAAAACCAGCAAGCCCAAAATGAATAATAGAGCTACCAGTACGCTTAAGCATGCTACCAGTTTACGCTTGCTAGCAAACTACATAGCTAGACAGCCGTCTTTGTGACATTTTTCAAAAAATTATATCTATTACTCTACCTAATTTAAATAACCTTTGCAACCTGGAGCTCCGCAGAGGCATCTCACCCGTTCCGCATCATTTGTTTCTCTCTCAAATTTATAGTCATAAGTGAGTTCCTCGTTCGCCTCAATATCGCGCAAAGCGTAAATCACTATTCTTTTCTTTCCATCAACTTTGATTATCTTGGCGGTACAACTTGGGTTACAACAATGATTTATGAATCGAGCTATACTTCCTTTTTTTGTTGCATCAATCACAGTGTTTTCATCTATCCTGAACAAGTAAGAAGATCCAATTCCGGTCTTCATATAACTCCTTTCTCTGTGTTCAGCCACCTGTTGCCTTATGCTTTCACCGACATACTCTATAATCATCTCCTTTGCTGCGATTGGCTCTAAAGCAAAAAGACCCCAATTATGGATAGCTGATCTTGCAAAAGTAACTGGCTTTTTACGTTTGGTGAGAGCATTAAGATTTAAAATATCAGTTTCGCTTCCTAGCATTTGCTTTTGCGCAGTGATATCAGCTGCAAAACGACGATTATTTGCCCGGCTGACACGAGAACTCTGAACTCCTCCGCCAGAAGTTGTTGTCTTCAGGTTTTCATCTGACTCATGCTGGACGGTCTTTATGATATTATGAAGTTTACGGCGGTAGGGCAAGTACTCAATCTTGTCGGCTTCCTTAATCTTTCTATAACCTTGGCTTCGGAAAGCGCCATCGACAGAATCAAATTTTGGATCAAGCTTGCTAACAGATTCGCTGACTTTGTCCAATGATAAAGCACCAGTACCTTTTTTCGTAGATTCTCTTTGTTTCCACGCCCAGTACTCCAAGTTTTTTATGCCTTCATCAGGAGGAATATCCTTGTACAATTCTTGAGCAAATTTGAAATCCTCTTCATCTAAAATCACACGATGTAACACATCCAAGGTCAATGGACCAACGTTGGCAGAAACGTCATCAAGATATACTGGCTGTGGTACATCGTCCGTGGGCATAAATTTCTCATCGACGTCAGTAACTCCATAGTCCTCGTTTTTCTCCTCTGGCTCAGACTTGTCTGTATCCCTTTCGTCAGAAGATTCCTCGGATGACTCGTATGTAAAATTTTGCTCTTCCAAAGTTTTTAATTTTTTCTTTGGTGGAATGTACTCATCATTGTCTGAAGTATCTTGAATTCTCTTCGCTGACTTAGAATCCAAATCCATTGGTGTAGTCTCTCGGCTTGCTTCTTCATCTTCGGACTCAGAATCTTGTTTGTAATTCAAGACATGCTGCATAGGTATAATATTCTTTCGTGAAATTGTTCTCTTTCCAAGAGCAGATTTTGGTGCACCATCTTTCTTCTGAAAACTAGGAAGAGCAAACTTTGTATCTTTCCTCGTAGAGAGGGGGTCAAAATAATGCTCTTTCTTATTTAGATCATTCGTTGGTTGCTGGAGGCGTTTTCTTTCATTTTCTTTTTGTTTCAATTCGTTCATTAAGTTTGGATACCTCTCTGGCTTCAATAAGTCAAAGATGACCGGAGCAATAATTCTTTCTCTAATATCTTTCCCAAGAAAGGTTTCGAAGTCTTTCGTAAGCATATTGCAAGCCTCTCCTATGATGTCGGTACGCTCTTTAGTTCTATTGAAAAAGTCATTTTCGTTGTTATTGGAAAATGAATGCGCTTCCTCAAATCCTTCAGGAATGGCAAGTTCCATATACATTTTGTATTCGAAAAAATTCCTTCCATCCTCATTTTTAAAGCAACGCTCACATTCATAAAGTGAATTGAAAAGGACAAAAAACCCACTTTTGTCAGCAAATATCCTGGCCCAATCGTACTTTGTCAAAATACGTTTAATGTCCTGAGAAGAAAACTTCCGCGGAGGAATATATTTTCCATTAATAAATAAGTATGGTCCACGCCTCAAAAACCTTTTAAGTTCTCGAGGCATGAAAGTCCCAGGTAACAGCTTGTTATTTTGTTTAATTGACAAAATAGACATGTTGGGTTTATACTGAATTTCGTCACGAGTAACCTTCTCATTACTATCAGAGTTATTTTTAATCATGCTAGCCTTTTCTTGTTCCCTCTTTCTCCTTCGTTCTTCCTCTTGTTGTCTTTTTATGATTCTCTTTTCCTCTTCATCTCTTTTACTTTTATCCACTCTCAATTTACCTTTGGCAATCTCAATCTTGTTATTTAATAGCTTGTTATCCTGGTCATTTAATGCAATCTTCAAAGGCACTCCATCAACTCGTGTTCCGCTATCTTGCATTTCGCTAATAAATTTCTTTGCTATCCGCGCAGACTTTTCTGGGTTGCCTTGGAACTTGAAAGTCGCAATACCTAGAGGTACCGCGTTTTCAGGATGATTAATAAAATTAAATTCCGTAATGGGATCACCAAAGCTCTTAAAAAAATTTGTCAAGTAGACTTCACTCGTTGTCAATGGAAGGTCCCATACACCAACTGTGTTTGAGGAGGGGGTCCTAATGAATCTTTGTCAAATATGAACTTCGGTAAGGGGAGTTGTTTGAATGAAAATTTCTTGGATTTCTTGTTAGGCTTAAGTAGATATGATGATGCACCGCCTCCTGAAGACTTCCTGGGATCTGAAGCTTCGGAAGTAAGGCCCTCTCCATTCACTCTAATCTTTTTAGGCTTGCTTTTGCGTTCTGATTTCGACAAGCTTTGGTCTGTCTCAGGATCATATAGCACTCTATAATTTTTACTGCATTCAGGTACTTTTGAGAATACGTAAGACTTCATGTAGTCAGAGTGAAGGTATGTCTTGGTGAAACTGTAGTCTTTTTTGTTTATACCAGTATTAGAGTCCGTCCCTGGTACCACATTCTTAGCTGAAGCATTAGATACTATTGATCCGCCCCTTCCATTACGCTCGTTGTTGACAAAATTTTTCTTACTCCCGTTCCTGTAGACATCATTATAATCCTTCGACTTCATGGAACCCCCATTCAAATCTTGGTTACGATCCCGCGTGTGAGCCCACTTCGGACTTCCATGATAATACTTCGGCCTCGGCTTGTAGTCGTAGTAGTCTTCTTTATAGTATTTGGGGCCAAATTTCCTATATGACATGCTAGGCGTATGTAATGATTAATATTAAGCCACCTTTCTAGAGCACAGAAAGACTCAAAAAAAAAGTAAACCAATATTATGCTACTATATACAAAGTCTCTCTGAAACTTCAAGTTTATTTCTCTAGTTGACTTAGCTTTTCACCGATGCACTCTACTAATCTTGATATTATAACCTCTTTCACAGTGTTTATGTGAGACAGGATTCCATCGCTCCCTACGTGCAGTACATATTCTCCACCACAAAAAATTACAACTCTGTGTATATGCTTGTATTTTATATAGAGTAGTATTTATGAAAAAACTTTCCCTTCGAAACGATATATCTAGCATCAGTTATACATGTAAGGAAGACTTTTGCTATGAGTAATCTTTTAAAACCAATCTTTAGAATTTTATGCCAAACGGACCATTGATTACTAGAAGCAGAGTAAAACATTGAAATAATGGTGGATCTTATAGACGAATCATTTAGTTCTGATATGCTTTAAGGGACCATATGAGTGAACGAAATTGAAGGCGTACTCCTTTCTCCTAAAATGGCGCTTATTTGGCTCTTGGACGTAATAGTCCCATCCTTGGCCTTCTGCAAACCTGATTGCCGATTCCTTAGTATCAAATTGCATTATTGTGCCTTGCATGTAGTCTGCTGATGCTTGGTACCCAATCAAGTGATCTTCCCATCTGTTTCCTTTGCCCAATACATTCCAGTCTAACTTCCAACGAGTCCCGTTGTGGTTACTTGACTGTGTCGCTGGCTTCGCTTCCTTATAGATCTTAACCATCCTCTGGGTTGACATTTCTTTTGGTGCACCAGATACTAATTCTTTTGGCATTTTTTCTTGGTCATAGAATCCCGGTGTCTTTTGCTCTCTCTGCGCTAAAATCGATGTCTTACCAAAACATCTTGTGGGTTCTAACAAAAGCTTTCTCCGTAATAACGCACTATGTCTGAATTGGAGCCAACTTCCAATCATCCTTATAAATATCCACTTGATGGTCTAGCTATAACTTCTTTGCTTAATCAAAAAGCTACAGTTCTGGTTGGACAGTGCGTGGTTGGTTATCGGACTACCGTGTTATCACGTGCGCGAGCCCATCGATTACTGACAGTGCTAATTGACACTAGAACAAGGACCCTAGCCCCAAATGTCCGCACCTCAATTAAGGAAATCTATACGTGATATTATACCGACATTCGGCGGTGCTTGTCCAGAGAAGGTTTTTTCTTTCGCAGAATCCTTGTACCTGTTAAGTTTGAAGAAAAAACCGATTTTGGCTAAGAAGGCTGAAATTACTCGATACCACTTATGCTCGTACCTCGCAATAGAAAGATACCAAAAAGCTTATAGCCTTCCAGAGCCTTCTATAAGAAACATACCCTTGCAACCACACATGACGGATAAAGTCTTGAATGAATTTCGGGAGGCATTGTTGAATGATGGACGCTCTGCTGGCAGTACTCCTACCACGAGTCCTTCCAAAAGAAATGGGACACCGATATACCCAGAGACACCCAGCACTTCTCCTGTACGAATACGAAGTATGCATACACCCTCAAAAGTCGGCTCGCCCTTGCGCAAGATGCAATCGATGGGTATGGTAAACGAAAGTTCAAAGAGTAACCTTAGTTTGAGAGATGTCGACTCACCTTTCAATCCAAAATCTAGTACTCAGTCGCCTGCGAAATCCTCACCTAGTCAGCAAAAATATATCAAAAGGTATGTGACTGTGCCAGAGCTCATCTCTTTTGCCAATTGTTTCTACATTCCGGCTGGGGTAACAGCAGAGTTGATAACTTCTTTTGTTCACCACAGACGAAAATTTCTCAAGAAAAATGAGTGGCTTCTCGCGTGTGGCATGATTTACGCTACCTATATCCGTATAAACCACTCCTTACTACAGAGACGTGTTGGTGCAAAATCTCAATTGCAGAATCAACTTTTCCAATATCAAAAGGGCGGTTTAATGAAACAGGATATGCTATTGTGGTGTAACGTAATAGACAGTGCTCTTCAATCAGAAAAGTGGATCACTGAGTTAAATTTAAAATATGTCTGGGGCCATTCTTCCTCCAGCGAAGATATAAAAATTAGAGAGGTTAATGCAAAGCTAGGCGCAGGTTGGAAGCTATTCGAGAAGCTAGGTCGTATGCCGCATCCCTCCATGAACTTTAGTTCTGAATCTCAGACCACTTATTTTAAAACATGGAAACAAAGAGCATTAGACCAACTACAGCAAGTTTAAAATGAGAAAGATAAAAGATTAATATTAACTGGTAGTTGAACCCCCTCAATCTTCTGAAATTTTTTTTTTTTATAGTCTTTTTTTTTTTTTCTTATTTTATATATTTTAAATGTAGGAAGATGAGAAGAGTTCAAAGAATTTAGTGATATCGTATTCTTTCTTTTTCTACGTTTTATCCGATAATTACTTGTAATCGGGGTCTAACTAAACATTTAGTAAAGAGAGATCCCTTTTTTAACCCGATTGTAATATCTGGACAACTTTTAAGCTGGACCTAAGTCAGTATTTGAAGTGAGTAGTCCTGGCTAAAACGGTTGTGACAAAGAAAGAGCATGAAATGACTGGTATTCCGATGAAAAGAAGGTTTTCGAATGGACTTACTGATGGCGGTACTACAAAAAGATTTTCGTCTCTTAACCATGATAATACTGAACTTGAAGAAGAATTTGAGTCAGAAGAAGACTATGATCTGCCTGTAATAGAAAACCCCGGATCTATCGGTAGCAATAAATGGCAAGCAACAGTAACAAAGGTAGTGAAGGCGGTGGTATCTATTCAGTTTTCACATGTTAGCAACTTTGACACAGAGATCTCAATGGTGAGTGAAGCTACCGGGTTTGTTGTGGACGCTGAAAGAGGTATAATCCTAACAAATAGACATGTTGTAGGACCAGGTCCTTTCTGTGGATTTATTGTATTTGACAACCACGAAGAAGCAGTTGCAAAACCAATATACCGTGATCCCGTTCATGATTTTGGGTTCTTGCAGTTTGATGTGAAAGCTGTCAAGTATATGGATATCGTACAGCTCAATTTGAGCCCTGAGCTTGCCCAAGTTGGTACAGAAATAAGAGTAGTTGGTAATGACGCTGGTGAAAAATTGTCAATTTTGTCAGGGTTTATTTCCCGGTTGGACAGAAATGCGCCGGACTACGGTGCACTAACTTATAATGATTTCAACACAGAATACATTCAGGCAGCAGCAAGCGCATCTGGAGGGTCATCCGGTTCCCCAGTGGTTAATGAAGATGGTCATGCGGTTGCCCTTCAAGCTGGTGGGGCTTCAGAGGCTTCGACCGACTTCTTCCTTCCTGTTTTCCGTCCGTTGAGAGCTCTCCGCTGTATTCAAGAATCAAAACCTATAACTCGAGGCGACATTCAGGTAGAATGGCAGTTGAAACCGTTCGATGAATGCAGAAGACTCGGATTATCTTTGGAAACTGAAGAGGAAGCAAGAAAACGCTTTCCTGATAAAATAGGTTTGTTGGTGGCCGAGCTAGTACTTCCTGAAGGGCCAGCTGACACTCTAATAACTGAAGGGGATACTTTACTTTCTATAAATGATGAGCCCATTTCAACATTTATAAAAGTGGATGAAATTTTGGATGAAAATGTCGGAAAGGACTTAAAGTTTGTATTACAAAGGAGCGGTAAGCAAATCGAGCATTACATCACAATTGGGGATTTACATAGCATCACTCCCGATAGATATGTCGAGGTTGCAGGGGCTTGTTTCAACCAAACTTCTTATCAGATTGCAAGGTGTTATTGCATCCCCGTAAAGGGAGTATATGTAAATGACGCTTCAGGGTCTTTTGAATTTTCGTCCTTTGAAAAAGGAGGGTGGTTATTACAAAGTGTTGATGATAAGCCAACCCCAGACCTTGACGCTTTTATCGATGTTATGAAGCATATTCCCGATTGTAAAAAAGTTACGATATCTTACCGTCACGTTACGGATTTGCACACAGAGAATGTGCATGTTATATATATAGAAAGGCATTGGCATCCTACTTTTCGTTTAGCGGTCAGAAATGATTTTACTGGGTTATGGGATTTCACGGATATACAAGATAAACCCTTGCCTCCGGAAAGCATTGAACCTCAAAATGCTAAATTCATTGATATTCCTTTTGCCGAGGAAGAGAAAGTGGCATGCTCCTCATTAGTTAGGTCATTTGTGCAGGTGAGGATGTTTGCTCCTTTACCCGTAGACTCCTTTCCATATCGTAAAGAAATCGGTTACGGTGTTGTAGTCGATGCTGAGAAGGGTTATGTCCTTGTTTCGAGGAGGTTTGTTCCTCATGACATTTGTGATATATTTGTCGTTTTTGCTGAGTCCGTTGACGTTCCTGGAAGGGTTATTTTTTTGCATCCTAATCAAAATTATGCCATAGTGAAATATGACCCTAGTCTAGTTTTAGCGGATGTCAGAACTCCCAAATTTAGTCAAACACCTTTAAAAAGGGGTGACAAATCCTTTTTCATTGGCTATAATTGCAATTTTAGACTTGTCACTGACGACGTTAAAGTAAGTGCTGTTTCGTCTTTGAACATTCCTCCTACGTCTTTATGTCCTCGTTACAGGGGTACAAATTTGCAGTGTGTATTATTGGACAGCAAATTAAGTCTGGAATGTGATTCTGGAGTCTTAGTTGACTACGACGGTACAGTTAGAGGATTTTGGTTAAGTTACTTAGGGGAGACAAATTGTGAACTGTCAACTGAGCGTATATATCGTATGGCATTAGATGTTACCGATGTTTTAGATGTCATAAATCAGTTGAAAGAAAATAAATTACCTCTCGACTTGAGAATATTAGATGCAGAATTTTCGTCAATTACAGTTTTGCAAGGAAGAGCTCGTGGTGTTCCACAGAAATGGATTTCTAAATTCGAGGAAAGTTGTGAAGATGATCTTAAATTTCTTGCTGTTGATCGAGTTTCGGCTCCTCCATTAGGCATGACTTATCCAAATTCTTTGAAAAATGGAGACATTCTTCTTGAGGTCGACGGTGAGCTCGTGAAAAATATGAGGGATTTGAGAGTCATGTATCATAAACCTAAGTTAGACTTCAGGATTATCAGACTGAAACAAGAGATGAATATATCTGCGCCTACTATAAGCACAACTCATCTGCATACTTCACATATAATGTGCTGGTGTGGTTGCATATTACAAGCGCCCCATCATGGTGTTCGTCAACTAATGGAACAAATACCTTCTAATGTTTATGTAATAAAAAAGAACCCAGGAGGACCAGCTCATCAGTATGGCATAATTACGAACAGTTTTGTTACCCACGTCAATGACAAAGAAACCAAGACTATGGACTCGTTTATCGAAGCGGTAAAAGGTGTTAGTGATAACACTTATATTAAGTTGAGGCTTGTTTCATTTGACAAAATACCCGTTGCTATATCTGTTAAAACAAATTATCATTACTTCCCCACTACTGAATTGAAGAAAAATCCCTCCAATGGGGAGTGGCAACTTATCGAGGATTAGTTTACAATAATAAATTAAATATAATTGATTATACTTGACTCTATTCTTTTGGGTGCCTTCTAAGTATTTAGTTATGTACAAATCATTGAGACTTTTAAATTTTTCATTATCTCACAAAGAACTTGCTTATTTTTCCTATATGGCGGCCATTAGAGGTTACCGGAACGAAAGAATCTAGGTGCCTAAGCGAGTTTGCACTGAATCTGCCATTGCCATGGTTTCTTCCCATTTGCTTTCTCTTGAATCCATGTGCTACCTTTACGAACCTTTTTGATAAGCTTTTGTTGGACTTCATCTTCGTCCGCACTTGAATTTGATTACACATAAAAGAAGGAAAAAGAGTCCTTCCTCTATACTGTGTTTTACTTATTGCATTAATGAGCAGATTCATCATTCCTAGCAGCTCATTAAGTTACCACGTTCCAAGTTGTAGACTTCAACTTTTTTTTTTTTTAGAAATTTGTCTTTACACTATTCTTCGATAAAAACTATTACTTTAATATCCTACGTAAGTTTAATCAACCTCAATTTTGGTTACAGGGATGCTAATTAGATATTCGTTGACTAATATCAGAACTACTGGTAACAAGAATTAGCCTCGTGTTTTTTTCTTGGTAATATGTATTCAAGTGAATTAAGATTAATTAAATATTATTGTGTATTTAACCTCAAATGAGCTAGAAACACAAGCAAAGTGTTATTAATAATTAGTATGATTAACATAGTAAAATACTCTATTTCGGAGAAAACCCCCGTATAAATGCAAGCGAAAATTTAAAAAAAAAAATTAAAAAAGCAAAACGAACTAAAGGTATAATGCAAGTAAATTTTATTCATCCAAAATAGCGAGGCACATCGAACACATGATATCTATGGCCTCTGATCCCTTCATCTTTGAACAAATGAGGTAACCTAACTCCTTCTTTAACTCGGTTTTCACTAATAAAATTATTACCATACAATGCAGTCTCGTTGTGTATTCTTTTCTCACGCTTTGTCAACTTTCTAAATTTGGCTACCTGTAACTCCGTGTCTGTTATTGTTGATCTAGAGATTCTTGCATAAGCCAATTTTCGAACATCTCTAAATAAGACATATTCACACCATCGGTCCCAGTCGGTACTATCAATATCTTGCATTCTAGACTTCTCACTTACATAATGGTTATAATTCCCCTCCAAAGGATCAGTCACCAAATATCCCAAAAGAATTAAAGGACGAGGCGATTTCAGCATAAGGTCTTCCATGTAAAGGCTCTGCAATCGCCTATCTTCTTCATCTTCCTCCTGACCACTGTGTAAAACTACAACATCAATTTTCTCGCCATATATATCTAAGGTAGCATGAACTGCTGGAGCCAATTCACCCACAGGACTTGGCAACAAATGATGTGTAGAATTAATTATTGGAAATCTTGACAACAATGCAGCACCCCAAGTATGCTTATGTGGCCCAGGTCCATAATCAACATACATTCCCAACTCTTCTGATATGACCTGCGTAAAGTCTCGATTCCCACCCACCAATCTCTGCGTGTCAGTTTCAAGTAGGCCTATTATATCTATTTGTGCATCTTTTATTAGTTCCTTAATCCTCATCTCGCTTGCCCACATATCATTATCTAACCCAAAATGAACGCACCATATACCAGTCGTAAAAGTACCGGAATCAAAATTAAAAGGTTCTAATATTTCAGTGGAAGACCTTGACAAATATGCTAATGTTGATATTATCATCAAGGCTGTTCCAATAAACAGAATCCATTTTATTATAGTGGAAAAGCCACGGAATCCTGAGAAATTATCCATCGACTTTCTTTTGCGATAATTTACAATCCCCATGAAGATGAGCAAAAATGACAATCCTAAGATAAGATCAGACCGTTCCCTAAGAAGCCATCCGCCCGGAACGAAAGCGTAAGCGACAATCCAAGTGCTTCCCAAGGCAAAGAACGTTTGGACCAAAAACGCAAGAGAGAAAATAGCAATTAAATTGTGACCAAGGACTGAAGTGACTATAATGGGAAAGACTGATGACACGTAGAAAACATAGAGACAGGCACCGGCGTATCCAATCCAATTATCACAATAGAGAAGGGTAAAGGCGCTACCTCCCCCAATCACCAAATTATAGAAAATATTTCTTGTAATCTTTTCTAATTTCAACGAAAAAAGTACTCCGAGAAGAAGAGCACTAAAATGAAAAAGGGCTCCGGTCACAGGAGTAGGCCCTTTGATTGGAAATCCGGTCCATGTCCATAAAACTAGCGTACCTGAATCAGTTAAGAAGGATTGCATAGTGAAGAAAACACTGCCTAACGCCAAGGCTGCAAGAGTCCTGCTACCTTTAAACTCAAAAAATACCTGATTTCGCAGGTTATTCCCTTCGGTTCGAGTGAAGTATGCAGCAATAATACCAAAAAAAATTCCGATTTCATTATAACCACCGTTTTCCCTTTTCATCACAGCCCAAAAAGGGTTATTAGAATAACAAACGTATTTCGTGATTGAAAACCCCAACAACCCTATTATCAAGGAGGCCCCATAAAATGCCGTTTCTTCGATGTCATGGGCAGCTAGCAACATCTCGTTGACCACTGAGATAGCTCCGAATACATTACCAATCGCAACTGAAACCAACTTATATTTTGGCGTAGAAACAAGATAAGCTCCGATACCAAATATTACGGTTAACAGCCTCAGAACAGAAGGATATAAACTAAAAATTTTTCTCAAAGACGGGATCATAAAAATTAATGGAGAAACAGGCTGTACGAAAATTAAAGTCTCATAACCAGAAATTCCCATATCCCACAACGGAAAATACCAGATGCATAGGGGAAGACACGTCGTAACTGTCCAAAATACAAATGCATTCATAGAATTCACAATAAGCCTCAAAAAGGTTATTCCACCCTGACTCGGCCTATTCTCTTTCTCAAACTTAGGTACTTTTTCAGTGTTCTCGGTGACCACTTCCTCGACGCTTTCAAGGACTCCTATGTTATTGTTCGTCCTAGAAACGCTAGAAATTGAGGGCACCTTAGAGTCTGTAGCTTTGTATGACACTCCATTTTTCAAAATCACGATCTCATACTTTTCGAAATCTAAAACTGACCAATGATCGAAGGCAATATCTAGAAGGACTAAGGACCACTCAAAATAGGCGTATGTAGAATAAGCTCCGGGACGGACATGAACTTTATGTTGAATAAACCAATAGAGCAATGGTACAATCATACCAAAAAAGGCTAATGCTGTGTAGATTCTTCCGCGTCTTACCCTAGTACCCGATTCAGAAAGTAAAATTGTACAAAATGTCCATGGAAGAGTCAAGACAATATAACTTATCATAAATATATCATGCACATCATGATCATCAGTAGAAGTAATATAGACCCATCCACCACATGTAAATGTCCTAGCTAAACCCGAAGTAAGCCCAAGATAAAACACCCTATTTTTATTGTAAAAATGAAGACAGTTGAAAGCTAGTAATAGAAACCTAGGACCAGCTGTCATTGCAATGAATATTTGGAAGAAAGACCTTTCAGGATACCTATCGCCAATTGTTGCAGAAACGCTTGGAAACCATTCATCAGGCCAACCATACGATGCATTCTTAATGATCTTCTCATAATGTAATGAGCATCCAACTGCTAATGCACCGAGAAAAGCCGTCGTCGCACAAATAGAGTGAGCATAAGCTACAAACTTAGCATTGAATTTAAATATCCTCTCCTCAGGAACCCCCATTATCTCCTACAGTATTGCACTTACCCTGAACGACCTAAGGCTTCCTTGAAAGCTCTTCTCCAGGTTACCTGGGGTTGGCGTGTAGCATAGTCGTGTTTGGCACATAGTTACACAAAAGCTAAGAGTGCGTATCCAGTCAAATTTGATGGATTAAGAATTAAAGCATCAAGTAGAAAGAGAAGTGGACTATTTTGCATAAATGAGTATGTTCTGCATTGTAAAGTAATTGTGCTTTTTACCTATGTCAACACTTTTGCTCGATTTTTTCTTGCGAGTGAGATTACTAACCCCAGTAGCATTGAGCAGTTACGAAAACCATCTGAGACCTGAATTGGTCTCATTTGACGATATAGATTACAGTAATTTCGATGAGGTGCAGAAGGCTAGAAATTCCATGATTCGAGAGCAATGGATCAAGAGCCATGAATTAAGGGTCACACATGATGCTTTGAGGAAGTGTAAGCATTATCATGGAGATGACGCACAGAAAAATTGTCGTCCTCTTGTTTTGAAGTATATTAAGATGCTTGAAAGTTATCCAATGCAGGGTTATCTTGGCTACCAGAAAAATGACCCATCGAAATGAGTACATCTTCCTTGTTTTATCTGTTGGTACGGACAGTGAAATTTTTGAACTTAGTGCTTGTGCATTCACATTATACTTGGTTTCTTTTCTGAAAGTTTAGCAAATGATTGTTACGTTTGTGTCTAAAATGAAGACTTGCAAGCAGCCGAGCACTGAAAGGTTTAGAGCTTGCTAAGTTTTTTTTCTTTACGCTATTTTGCCGTTCAAAGTTGTCTAAAGTTAAATCTAGTACTTCTTATAAAAGCATATATAATCAGCAGACTCCCCCCTGTAGTTTATCTACAAAACCCAGGATTACAAAGACTTGGTTGTAGTCTGATTTTTCTAGGTGTTAAGCGTTTGATGTTAAGAAAGTCGTGTAGTGGCTATATATCAGGACCAATCAAAGTTTTTTAGCTAAAGACAAATTTCGATATTTTACGGTATTGAACTCGCATTTACCAAGACAAACAGAAGTTAACTTGAATTATCACGGAAATGTTTCGCTTAGGAGTTAGCCAAGTTGCTCGTGTCAATTTCACAAGGTATGTTTGCTAACAATTTATTTGGAGGACTCCGAAAGGTAGTTTTGATCGGCATGCCCTTTCAAAAGGGTGTAAGAGATCTCTTACATTCTCTATGGCAAGAAACTTTCAAGACTGAGAAGTTTGTAGTTTTGTCTGAAGCTTTGCCTGAGAGATAGGAGTTGAACTATAGATGGAATGGCTACTAACATGTTTAGAAATTATGCCACGTTACGTGAAATTGAAAACCGTCTCAAGTCAATCAAGAATATTGAAAAGATTACCAAAACGATGAAAATTGTTGCCTCTACTCGTTTGAATAAGGCTCAAAGATCAATGGCAGCTTCAAGAGTTTTTAATGAGTCAGACTCAGAATTCATCAAGAACGCTGAACCCGAGAAAGATGAAAGTAAGAAAAATTTATTAGTAGTTATTTCTTCGGACAAGGGATTATGTGGTTCAATTCACGCTCAAATTTCCAAGGCAGCTAGAAAAAGATTTGAAGAATTGAACGGGTCTGCCGACATTGTCACCCTTGGTGATAAAGCAAAGACTCAGTTGCAAAGGACTCATCCAAATAACTTGAAATTATCTTTTAGTGGTGTTGGAAAGGAGGCACCAACTTTCGAAGAGGTTGCTTTGATTGCAGATGAAATTCAAAAATTAGGATCTTATGAAAATGTCGAGGTTTTGTACAATCAATTCAAGAGTGCTGTCTCTTTTGAGCCTTCTAGCTTCAGTGTATATGCGAATGATGCTATTGAGAAAGCTCCTGGTTTGTCAAAATATGAATTAGAAGGAGATGATGCAGTCCAATCTTTGTCTGAATTTTCTTTGGCCAATACTCTTTTATCCGCTTTAGCTGAGAGCTATGCCTCTGAAACTTCTGCAAGAAGAAACGCTATGGATAATGCATCCAAGAGCGCTGGTGATATGATTGATTCATACTCCATATTGTACAACAGAACTAGACAAGCTGTTATCACCAACGAATTAGTCGATATTATTACTGGTGCTTCCTCATTAGAATGAGCAATTAAATTTGACTCAGATCTACTCGTATTTAGGTAAAATATAAATTAAAGTGACTATTTTTTTAGTAAAGCTTATTTTAAAAGTCGTTATTTATCATTAGGAAATATTCTATTGATTTCTGTCAATCCATTTTCACGGCCCCGTAGATCTTCTTTATAAAGAATAATCCAGTGAGTACGCCAACTGAGCCACACGCGATTCCAATAATAGCGCATATCATCAACATATTTATAAAGTAAAGTAAGCAGCTTATGAAATCTTTTATGTTCAAAAGGAAAACATAATAATAGCACGAATAGGCAAAAATATACCACGCGACACTGGATCCAACGCGGAAACTTAACCATTGCCAATGAGGATAGTGAAAAAACGACAACGAGAGGTAAATAACAATGATTGTTATCTCTACTATGAACACCACTAAAATAATGACAGTTAGTAGAAGAAAACCAAATAGATAATAGAAAGTTGTCTTTTCCAACCATACGGAGTTGAAGATAAACAACATTTCAACATATACGATAATGAAAGGAACAAAACCGAATAAAAAGGTTCCTAAAATTGGATTTAAAACCCAACGCAGAGCGGTCAGCTTTTTGGTAGATGGCTTTTCAGTGACCTTTTCGTCTGTACTTGAAAATAACAAAGACTTCCTGTCAAATTTCAATCCATTTCCCCGGTATCCTCCGAATAAACCCAAAGGTAATTGGAACACCAAAAAACAAAATATCAAAGAAATAATGGTGCCAAAAGGTAGGGCAGTCGAAGCTCGCTTAACGAAGGAAAAGAAGTTCAAAAATAAAACCACCGATAATACTGTTATAGGTAAAAAACCAGTAAACAAAAGTGAAAGTGAAACCATCTTCTTTCGAGGATATGCATTGTTGATATAACCATTGTTAAAGACTTTGTGTAAAATTATGCCGGCGAAAGAAGGAATAAAGCCAGAAATGACAAAAAAGAAAATCGCTAAGGAATAAAAGGCGCCTTGTTTTCTATCAAATGATTCTCTTCGAAATAGTTTAATATTAAGGTGTAGTTCCAATACTAGAACGAAACAAATAATAAGTGCAGTGATCAAAACTTGAATTCCACTAGATACAAGTAATGAAAGAAACAAAGGACTCTTCGGCCTTTCATTGACGTGTCCAGATAATGATTTCCATGAACCGTGAAATTCAAATTCTGATACTGGTAAACTTGTATGAGACTGGATGTCATACTTTAATATCCTTAGGAAAACTATCGCAACAATAAGTGAGAGTAACAGTAATAGAACAAAGGAATTTATAATTGAGAGCCAATGAATCTTATGACTCGAATCTGTCTCGCTCTCGTAATACAAATTCCACCTCGAATCGTAAGCAACATTTGGCTCTTCCCTCCAATACACCGAATACGTATATGGTAAAAGATACACTTCGTCGTTTTTCACTTCCTTCTCTTTCATTATTGAAAGTTTCGCGTCGTCTGAACTAGTCAGCGGGCATTCTCTATTAATGCTTTTGGGATATACTTCGAAACCAACAATATTGTATGTGTCAGAAACCTTCTTAACTTTATGATATCGTATTACGAGCATAACATGATTGTTAAGGTAGGAAATCCCATCCTTGACAAATCCTAACGGAAATCCTGCTCTATAAAGTCTTTTCTTTTTCAATTCCGATACAAAGGTTGTTGCTCCAGGTAGACCGTCCACAAGCCAGTATGCTACGTACTCTTGGCGAATCAATTTATCTGCTTGCTCTAGTGAATCCTTTCTCACTTTAACTGTATACAAATTTGAGCAAGATACATCCTTTCCAAATGTTAAAGAATAATGGCTCAAGTACGGTCTATCTCCTCGCAATATCTCATCAAAAGATAAAGGAATAGGCTTCTCGCCGGCAACACAAGTGAATTTTAGATCACAATATGTATAAGGTAGCTGCGTCTGGTCCGATTCTATTTTGTTGTATAAGAGGTCCACCTTACTTCCTACTCTATATCCATGTTTTGTTGATCCACTGGCCAAAGTCAAGTATATAAACAGAACGAGAAGCAAAATCAACGTATTGAATCGACTCATTCTTAGCAACTTTTGCTAACACTGCTGTAGAAAGTTTGAGCTGGCAGAACCTCCGGAGCCACTACCCAAAATATAAAAACTACCCAAAATATAAAATTATCTTTCAGATAATACTTTAGAAAATATGTATTTAACTGATCTAAGATTTTCTTGCTTTGTTTTTATTTTTTTTTTTTTCTTTTTTTTTTTTTTAATATTATTGTCATTAATATTTTCTTCGTTTTCTCAACCTACATACTTAAGTAACGAGAAAGCAATAATTATTTATAGTACAGAATTACAGAATTTATTTTCGATTAAGTTCATTTATCTTTTAAGGATTCCATTGACTCTCTTACCAAATAGTTACCTTTTGGGTCTAAATTCAATGCTATTGTAAATTCCCTTATGGCTTGGAATTTGTCGTTTCGAATATTGTATAGTTGACCCATAAGGAAATGTATTGATGCCTCGTCGGGTGCCAAGTCGCGCAAAACTAAGAACTCTTCTAAAGCAGAGTCGTATTGTTGCATTGCAAAAAGTAGTTGTGCTTTCTTGAATATAGGTAAAGGATTAAGAGATTGCAACTTGTTGGCCAATTCATATTGTTTCAATGCGAGGCTCTTCTTGCCTATTTTCTCCAAAACCATACCCATACAACATATCAAGATTATATTTATCGGATTAATTGAAAGTGCTTTTCGAAAATGGTAGTCTGCTTTTTGGAAGTCACCCAAGTTTATATAGATCATTCCGATACCATACAATGCGTTATAATGACGAGAATCTATCAACAAACTAATACGGAAATTCTCAAGCGCCATTTCGTAATTATCGCTTCCAAAGTACTCGTGGCCTTTAAGGGTGTAGCCATAAGTAAAGGAGTCGTCCAACCTAATTGCTTTGTTGAAACACTTGATAGCATCGTCAGGCTCCCTGTTTAAAGAGAACAAGTTTCCTATCGTGCACCAAGTGATAGGTGACTTAGCGTCCAAATCATGCAACTCGTTTGCTAAATATGTAAGTTCGACTTTTTTATGAAGATGCCACAATAAGGTAGAATAGTACTCCATATCCTCTAGCCTAGTTCTGTCAAGCTTTCGAAGTTTGACAAAGAAATGCTCAGATTGCTTATAATTGACGATTTCATAATGTAAACGACCTAGTTTACTCAACACCCAAGGAGTATCTTTCTCGCGTAAAGGAAGAGAGTCCAAAATTCTTATTGACCTATAGCAATCGTATTTGCAAAAGCATTTGAAACCTTTGGCGAAAATAGCGTAAAGCTCTCTTAAGAAAAGATCACTAGCTTCCACTTCCTTCGCACCCATGACGCTGAATGTTGAACCCTGTCTGTCATGCCCAACTTTATTGTTTAGATGATTACTATTAGAATTGCTTCGTTTCAAATTTCCCCTGGAATTAGGTATTATACTTAAAGTATTAAAGCTCGGTATAGAAGCTTGAGAAGTCTCAACTTTGTTGTTCAAGGGCTGAGGGACCAACTTTGAAGCGAGTTTGTTATAAGTGTGGTCTCGTTTACTCTTCCGCGAACCCAATTCAGCAACTGAGGTGTTAGAAGGGTCTGTGTGAATAATAGGCTTGGTAAAATCATCTCTATTAAATTGGTCATACGTATTTGAATTCCTCAAGGGAGCTTCAGGCACTTTTAAGAAACTGCTTTTAGGTGTATTAAGAGGTTTCCCGCCTTTCTCAAAAAATCTTGTAGCGTTAACATCTGAGACGTTATTGAAGTCAACGTCATTGTCCTTTTGATCTGCAGAAGGAGTATATGACGAAAAAGGATTAGACACATTGCTCATACCAGCACCCGCCTTAGAACTCTCTCTCTCTTGCCTATAAGATTGATTCGTGTTGTAAATAGCCTTAACCTTCACCTCAACACCCAACTTGCACAACTCCTGAAATGCCTCGAAGTCAAATTGATTGTACTTCAAAGCATAGGAATAATTGAGAGCACTATTCTTCACGTCCCTCATGCCTTTATAAAGATCCCCTAATAAATGATAAACCGAGGACAGATCAGGTAACGTACTTCTATTTCGCTCATAGTCGAACCTTTCTTGTGGGGTGGCCATATAATTAGTTTTGTATTGCCCCAGTTCTGTCAGCACAGCAATCTCGGCATTTTCATTATACAAATAGCTGACCTTCAACATTTGAAAGATGCCCTCTTTATATTTCTTCAATTTCAAACACAGCTTCGCATAAAGAAAACTGCAACCCAAATGATCAGCAAGATTACTAGATTTGTTGTAACAGGACTTATACCTTTCCTGGTTGTACAATGTTAAACAATAGAGATATATCGAATCTAGACCATGCGGGTCTAAAGCTAACAATCTTTCACTTGCAAATTCCGCATTTGAGTAATTGAAGTGATCAAGCGAGTAGATTACGATTGACCTAAGATGTTGCAACGCATACTTGTGATCAGCCTGCAGTTGCATAGCTGATTTATGAATAAATCCTCTCGATTTTTTGCACTTTTCTTTCTCAAATGCTAGCCTCCTTATGCCAGTATTTGTGCTTACGACTCTACACAATTGAGACAACAAGTTAAGTTTCACGTGACCCATAGATCACATTGATTATATACTTTCTCTACAGAAGCGAAATAAACAAAGAACAAACTAACAAAATACAAACAGAGAAGTGACCTATAAAAATTACTTTTTTTGCTTAATAACAAAGGTGTGATTACCAGAACCATCATTGCTGTAGGCTAACATTTTTTCTGGACTCTTCTTTTTGGCCTTTTTTGATTCGGCTTCTTGGTTCAGATTCCTGATTTTGCCATCTGCTTTTTCCGGTATAACCGCATCAAAACTATGATTGTTCAGAATTGGTGTTGCAGAAGGTGAACTACCGCTGTTGGCCAGTTTTGGTGACAATACACCCGACGCCAATAAATAAGGAGACGAGAAACCAAACTGCGATTGTGATGGCGTTCGTTTTACATTTTTAGTGTCTACCGAAAGTTTAGGCGTAGCTACTTGTTGATTAGGAGTATTATCTTCCGTAAGCCTTCCCGCTGAAGAATTCTCTTCAGAGATGCTTGCAGATTTCTTGGAGACGTTAAAAGGAGCACCCAAGCGTGTAAAAGCTTCCTCTTGCTTAGACAACTCCTCCAAACTAGGTTCCAGTTCCATATCTCGCGCCTTATTTTCTTCCCTAGCTTGCTCCAATAACTCTTGAGCTTTTCCTAAAGACACTGTAGGAGTCGAACATGAACTAATCACAGGGGCAGAGTCATCTATGTCAATCGTAGAAGTCATTAACGATTTTATCCAACCTCTCATGTCTTCTTGAGTATCCACTGTAAAATAATGTGTTTTCGGTTCAGTAAAAGTTAAACCTTTTCTAAAGCCTGGTGCGGGGGGCACAAGCTTGAAGCAAAACCTACCGAAACCTGCAGACGCTGCATACATGGCAAGGTATTTCTCGTTGGCATTAGCCCCATCTCCGTTGGAGCTGATAGGTACAACTTTGTGTGCTGTGATGTCGATCAAGCCTTTCTCGCGTCTGTCTTTCAAGGATGTAAAATACAGTAATCTGGTACCATGAAGAGTGAAATACCTCGACTTCCACCCCAAATTATTGGTAGACTTCTTAGCCATCCAACCACTAAAAGTAGCTGTCTTAATTGCCTCATCGGGTGTAATTTCTTGGATACCTTCTGTGAAAGCGGAAGTCTTCAGTTTCTTGAGAGTTGTGAAATTACGGAAATTCTGAGTTGAATTCGTAGTAAAATTCTTTAAACGAGATACCGTAGACTCGGACACAACCCTCTTGTCTTTTGCATCTTTCCTCTTAGGCGTAGTACCTCCTCTGTAAGATATCGACTTCAGCTTGTGGGGAGAGTATGCGTTATCAATATCTTCTTCAACAACAGGTGAATTAGACAGATTTTCGCTTTCTGAACTAGAATATTTTGCTGTCAGCCGGAAATTGTCATAATTGTCACCAGTAGGGGATAACAATTGCGACTTACGTTTCTCATTTTTCAGAGTACCATCCTTGCTTTTATATTCACCTTTTCGGGGGACATAATCCTGCTTTTCCAAAGGAATATCCTGCCTATTATTATTCTCAGATTCAAACAGAAATAATGATGATCGCCTCTTACGGCCGCTATCCAGAGAAAATGGCACATTATCCTTAGACGATTTTTCTTTACGATTCTTTCCCTCGTAAATTGATGAAGTTGGGCGTCCAGTAAGGGTATTGTCATTTTCTCGAGCACGAGGTTTTTCATCATCGTTGTCCCCATTGTATTCATTATCTGCTTCCCTTGACTCCTTCGAAACACTATGAGCCCTTCTTGAGAACAACACCGACGGATCTTCTTCTTTAGTCGAAATGTCTGCGTCCGGATACTGATTAAGTGAATGGCGGGAAGTTCTGTCAACTTCTACATTTTTCGAAGGCGTTGAAGAGGTAAATTTTGCGGAAAGATTACCCTGTCCATTGTTTCTACTGTAAGATGTGTTATTGGTCTCCTCATCCGAATTAGTTTTGGTTGAATTCATCTTAAATGGAGATGATGTTTTCGAAATATTAGGGCTTCGCAAATCTTCGTACGAGATATCTGACAGAGCGTCGAGTGCTTTCCTTTCAACTGGATTACTTCTAGCGCCTTTCTCGCCGTCCTTTTTGCTATATTTATGGTTGACATTCTTCGAACTAGCTATCCTCTTTAGTTTTCCAATCTCTTTGGATATTTCAAACCTCGTCCCAAAAGTATCGATATCTAGCTCTTTTAAGTGCCCAAGATCTAGCTCCAATAGTATCGCCCCGGTGATCTTATGTAGAGTAAATTTCCCACTCACATCTGAGTCAAAACCCAAAATTGTATTGAAATAGCTAGATACTTGTTGAGGCGTCCAACTGGTAACCTCTGAAGGATTTAAAGAATCACCTGTAGATATGTCCGAATAATTACGGTTATGATGGGTCTTGAAGACGTCCTCTTCTTGATCCGCCTTAGGCGTAGAATCTGAAACGCCTTTATCGGAACTGCCTTGAAGTTCCTGAAGCGCCTTGTTGATATCATTCATTGTCCTGTTAACAGAATTAGAAGGCGTATCCTTCAGTAAAGGCTTCTTTACAGTCTCATCCTTTTCAGCATCACCATCTACGTCGGAGCTGAGACTTACATTTTGCATAGCATTAGCGATTTTGTTGAGTTTTGCACTAGGATTCTGATTCGCATCGTTAGGTCTCATAACCCTCCTTGATCTCGAACGCAAAAGTGTGTGACTAGGATTTGCTGTTTTTATTGGTTGTGTGAATAACTTAGGGTATAATCCAACTTCGTGAGAAGCTATATTTCGTCCCATATACCACCCGTCATTGTACTCGCTGTCATCAGCTAATACTTCAATCTTATCACCCACTTGCAAATTCAACTCATCACCTAGCCTAGCATTAAAAGGCTTAACACATACATATAATGTTGCATTTGAGGCATCTTCATTGATGCCTGACATTGCTATTTTTGAAACTTCACTAATCTAAAAGGAGAAAACGTTGAATCGTAACGCACTAACTTGAGCAAGAATAATATCTTATTATCTCTGCTGTCTCTTACTGGCGCTGTGAATCAACTATAGAACCCTCCGATATGTTAATTTCAATAGTTTAATCTATTTGTTTATTTAGCGTAACGTTAATGCGGTGATCGAGAAAAAAAAAAACGTTTCATCCTTCATGGGGTCACGTGATGGTGCGACATTTGCGACATCAGATACATTAGTACACACTATCAGGTTTGTAGGCAAGTTAATCGAAATAAATAAGACTAGCAAGAGATAAGATAAAAGGATTTCTTAATTTTAATTGTCAGAAGATTTGATCATAGCGTCTTGATATCTATCTTTTTTTTTTCTCTCTGTTTTTTTTTTAAAAAGGTTAAAAATATCGGTGTAAACAAGGAAGACCCCTTTTTTTTTTTTCGTCATTCAGCAAAGCAGTTGCTACCTACTAATGGGTACCTGATGCCGCCACCTTCTTCTCCTGGAAGTACTGATATGCGGAATTCGCAACTTCGTTTTAACGAAGAACTTAGGAGTATGCGTGGTTTAAATACTATTAATATTCTTTCGAGTTTGCTATTGAGTGATACTTACGAGACAAATGTTCCTGGCAACAGAAATGGAAGAGTTTGGGATGATGAGTTACATGCGTGGATAGACCATCTGTCTGAATTTGATGACGTGCTTGATTCAGACTACCAGGAGTACAGTACAGATGAGCCCCTGGATGATACGACATCCCTGGACTCTGAAAACCTAGCGTCCGATATTCAGTCTCATGAGCGGTTGTTGCTATCAAGCGCTAGGCAGAATCCCACCAATATGAATGCTATTATTAGTGGGAATAATAATACATCGTTAGCACGTAGTAATGCAATTATTGACAGGCATCGAAATAAGCTCTGCAAAAATTGGGACATGGATCTGGAATTTCGATCAAAAGTAGCTTCACAATTGTGTGCACAAGTTAGTGCCTTGTGGAAAATCTTCAGGCATTTAAAACTTGAGTCGGATGCTGTGTCACTATTTAAGTGCCACCATTGTCATCGCGAAGAAAATGAGTATAATATTGCAAAGGATAGCCTTCTTTCTAACCTAGAAAGCACTATGGATGATTTTTTGGAAAAACGAAAAGCTGGTAAGTTGTGGAGTGAAGAGCGACCGGAAAAACCCCTAAGTCGCTGTCCCCATAAGAGAAAACTTTCTAATACAACGTCAAAAAAAAACAAGAGACAAAGATTATCTGCTCTTGGTAGCGAGGAAGATTGCACGTCAATTTCTCCCTCTAACTTTGACATCAATAATTTGACCTACGAACGAAAATATAGTATTATGGATATCCCTTACAGTT
>JAJLZR010000070.1:0-48768 GCA_030572315.1 [Candida] glucosophila | reverse complement strand
AATAAAAATATCATGAACATAGTTTTCGAAAACCGTAGGCTCATATACCTGGGGAAAATACCCTCTTGTAAAAACATTCAACAATGAGGTCTTACCACACGCACCATCTCCGAGTATGACTATCTTCCTTTGGACTTAGCTCGTTAGTATACTAAAGTTATTCCGTATGTCTCGTTAAAAAAAAAAAAAAAAAAAAAAAGAGAGAGAGAGAGTAAATAAAAAAAAAGGTAAAGACAAGGACCACGAATAATTCAACTGAGATACTTACTAGTTTTTTGTTCTCCTCCACAGAGGGGCATTTCGTTTTATGTACTCGACAAGTAAAAAAAAAAAAAAAAAAAAAAAGGAAAGAGAAAGTGTCTAGTGTCTTCTGATGTCGCTATGGTTTCTTGGTTAATGAGGCTGTTGATACTAAATCATCGTGTTATTACCAATTAAAGTAACGGTTCGCACTATTTTATAAGCTTGTGAATGAAGAGCTGATAAGTGAGGCTGTACTGATTTGTTCCTTTAAAGATCATTTCAGAAGAAAACGCTATCTATATAATGTAAACTATTCTAGTATTGCTATTATATATTTCTTCTTATTTTTACCTTTTTTTTTTTTTTTTTCTCTCTCTCTAACCCAATAAGTCGTCAAGATACATACTTGGTGTTGCTCGTCTGTCTCGTCTTGAAGAGTTTTGCGGAATTTGACTATCTTTATTTGGATCATCAAGATACTTGCTGATACCATAGTCACTATTGTTGATAGCATTGTTTGCATAAATTCCCGATACCATTTGCGACTGTCTTTGGTTGTTAATGTTGCTGGAAGACGAGCTGTTGTGAAAAAAGGGCAAATATGAGGCTCCAGATGGGTCTATGGCTTGTTTCTTCTGGACCATTGCATCCCGCGTAGGAGAAACAAATAATTTTGTCGTGTCCTCCTTTGTTGTTGGAGCAGCAAGATCAGGTAAATTGAGTATCGATGCTTCGTTTGTTAGAGAATCCAGTCCCCATGCACCAGAGTGGCCCCGATGGTGCGATAATAACGGCAACTTGGAAACCAGTTGTTTTTCTGAACTGTTTAGTGAAGGAGAAGAAAAAATATTGTTCCCAAAAGCAGCATTATTGTTAGATTTTTGCTTGTCAAATGTCTGTTTCTCTTTTCTCACTGCTCTTTTGGCCAGTTGGGAGGCCATAATTGAAACTATAATCCAATATGCAATAAATAATAAAAGAATGGCCACAATTACTATCCCTGCTATTATAAAAACTGTTCCCTGTCTGCTTTTAGGATTCATTATGAAAGGATTATCATTCATTGGTGGCACAGTAACTGATGGAGTCGTGATTGATTCGGATGGCGATGATGTGGATGAGGTGTCTAAAGTAGGCATATCATCTCTTTTACTTATAAGCAATTGTTCGCTTATTGGTGCACTCACTGTACTTGTAGTGAACGACCGGGCTAACGTAGGGCTTAATGTCCAACTGACATGACGTTGCTGACTCATGTCCGAAATATGTACCTTGGGGCTTTTTGAAAGTAAGCTTTCTCTTTAGAACGAGTGAATTATTCAGTTTCGAATCTTGAGTCCTTTTTTTTTTCTTTTTTTTCTTGTATCAAAATCTTTTAGTACTATTGTTTACCATTGAATGTTTTTGTGTAAGATTAGTCCACTGATCTCGCTAATGTTGCGATCGAACAACAGGAGTTTCTAAAAATGGAAAGACTCTTCTTAGAACAAGTTGAGGCTAGATGAATCCAGAGTTTGGCTCAAATATGGCTCTTAGAGGTCCACAGGAGAGGGTTTCAAAAGATTAACGCACTCCAAGTGATTCGGCGGTGGTACACAGATAGTTTTAAATCATGAGTAGTTCTCAAATCTTTGTTTACAAAGCACCATTAGTTTCCAAACCACATTAGTCAGAAGTGGTACCTAGAAAATAATACAGTAGCCAAAAAAATATTTAGCAAAGAATTCAGCTGTATAATAATTGGTAATCGTAGAGAATTCAGGCACCGTTGAAGAAATTCTGAAGTTGCGAAAAACACCGTTATCATCGCCAGCTTTCAAAAGTCGCGAAAAATACTGGCGGCATCATCTAGAAAAAAAAGTCGATAGAATCCGTAGCTGAAGATCATAACCCAAGAGAGAGAAAAAAAAGAACAAAGGATAAAAACAAGAAATTGTTGCTTTTACTACTTTTTAGATAGACTCTTATATACATATTGAGACATCATTACTCGGGAGCGATGACAAAGTTTCAAATACCACTAGAGGACTATGTGTATAGGTAGCTTTTCCAACCTTTGGATACATCAAAATTTTTTAGGACCCATCAATACTCAGGGCTCTTCAAAAACCTTTTAGTTTTCATTTACAAAGGGGCTATACTTGTGGTCATTGATTATTCAAGTTCTTGGAAAAAAGGAACATGAAAGAACAATATTGCAACAGTATATAAGTGTGATATTCACGACAGCACACGACCACGACTTTACAAAGACAGGAAAGAAACTAAGCAGAGCAAAAGACTAAATGGGCCTGGAGGATCCTTTAACATCAACTGTGCGTCCAGTGACGGACTCAGTAATTACAGTGCGTATAATCAAATCGTTTCCTTATCGCAATGTAAAAAACTATGTATTAAGGTCCATCAATCTCAGGGATACCACTCCGCAGAAATTGCTAGAGGATATGCGGAATACCATTAATACCACTGGAGCATTACGCCCTTACCGCGGAGTTGGGTATAATGCCTTGAAAATATACAGTCAAGCGCATGGAACCAAATCCATGAACTTGGTAGTGAACTTGGATCACGATGATGACTGGCTCTTAGTAAACGAAAGTCCCTCGAATGAGGTCAATGGCTCTACGGCCTCTCTTCATGACTTGGGAGTATTGAATGAGACCGAGATCAGTATGTTTGTGTGGGAAGACTACGTGTCTTATAAACAAAATCCAGAAAACAAGTGGTAATTCTTCTGGTATCGTTAGCCAGACTTTCATAGAGAATGGAAGTTCGGATGGATTTTGCCCATCCTAAGAGTTCGGAGTAGTTCTTTTGGCTACTGCTATCCAACATGCATTTACCAGGCTGAAGGAATATGGTGAAGGTAAGTACTGTCCTCTGATCTTATAGCTCGTGAGTGCCAGAGATGTCGCTACAAGGTAATGTAGATCCGAAGTATTAGGTGCTAAAGTAACAATAATAATAATAATTAAAAAAAAAAAAAAAAGGTCGTGTACATAGTCAGAAATACGATGAAAATTCTCAACCAATAAACGAGAAGGTTTTGTTCATTTGAAAAACTTAAAAGCGTAATCAAAATTAAAAGTATATCTTGGGAACAAGAAATAGTAGGCCTCTACTTAAGGTTAGATTGAAACAAGATGTTTACGAAGTCAGCTAGAGCAGCTAATCCAATGCTCCGTAGGGTTATTACGGGAGCCATTGGAGCTACTGGATTGACCGCATCGTACGTGTTGTATAAGGATTCCCTTACAGCTAATGCTGAGACAGCAGCAGAGCACGGTTTGCATCCACCAGAATATGGATGGCCGCACAAAGGAATGTTTGAAACATTCGATCATGCATCCATTAGAAGAGGATTCCAGGTATACAGGGAAGTTTGTGCTCAGTGTCACTCATTAGACAGAATTGCATGGAGAAACCTCGTTGGTGTATCACATACAACTTCAGAAGCAAAAGCTATGGCAGAGGAATGCGAGTACGACGATGAGCCTGATGACCAGGGTGAGCCAAGGAAGAGGCCCGGTAAGTTGGCTGACTACCTTCCCGGTCCTTACCCTAATGAACAGGCCGCTGCAGCTTCCAACCAAGGAGCTGTACCGCCAGATTTATCCTTGATTGTCAAGGCTAGACACGGAGGCTGTGACTACATTTTCTCTCTTTTAACCGGTTACCCAGAGGAACCTCCAGCAGGTGTGGAATTGCCTCCAGGTGGTAACTACAATCCCTACTTCGGTGGTGGCTCTCTTGCCATGGCTAGAGTTTTATTCGACGGCTTAGTTGAATACGAAGATGGCACTCCTTCAACTACTTCGCAAATGGCCAAGGATGTCGTCACCTTCTTGAACTGGACCTCCGAGCCCGAGCATGATGAGAGAAAGAAATGGGGTTTGAAGGCCATTATTCTTGTTTCATCCCTATACTTGATGTCCATTTGGGTTAAAAAATTCAAGTGGCAACCCATTAAGAATAGAAAATTTAGATTTGATCCTCCAAAGAAATAATCTTTGCTGTCACTACAGTTGTGGATAGAATAGATGGCATTATACTCTTATTACCCTTTCTGCAATATCTACGATCCATCCTTTATGCAAATCCTTCTCACTTGAAATATTAAATATTATCTCCTATTCTGACATTGAAAAGAAATGTATAGTTCCAGCTCGTCATGATTAATACACAAAATATTGTTGGTAAGTCAGGTTACCCATTGCACGCCTCTACTCTATTTTTTTTTTTCTTTTTTTTTTAAATTTTATTTTTTTATTGTATGCATCTATATCTATGTATATACATTTTTCTTTTTTTTTTTTTGTCTTGAGGGTTTGTCTATTTAGTAGACTTGTTCACTAAGCACAACTAGACTTTCTGACCTTAACGTGGTAAGGGTGATTTTTTTTAAGATTAGCCATATAGCAATCACTGTTGAACTCTTCACTCTTTCTGGATTAGTACAGAATATCCTGCATATACACCAAAATTATTTTTCTGTGAGCTCGGCGAAAAAGGGGGGTTCCACCCCTAATAAAAAATTATATATATAAGAATTTTCGCCGAAATTTGTTGAGTTCGGCGAAGTATACATACACATAGTTATTACAGAAGACATTCTTTTCTAAAAAAGGAGAGGACTAATAGTGCTAAATCGAACACTATTAGCTTATACGGTCTTTGAAACAGTAATATGAGCCATCAGAAAGACGTAAAATACAACTATGAAGACATTTTTCATAGCAGTACTGGAGAATTGGAAAGCGGCGGGACCGATAACTTGGAGATTGAGTCAAACAATAGTGAAACAGACTTACTTAAAGAAGACCTAAGATATGAAGCGCGACCAACAAAACTCATCATAGTGATAACAATTGCGTCCTCAATAAGTGGATTCATGTTCGGATACGATACCGGGTACATTTCATCCGCATTGGTTAACGTAGGAAAGGACTTGAGCAATAAATTTCTCACGTCGGGAGAAAAAGAGCTTATAACGTCGGCCACATCACTTGGAGCTTTGATAGGGGCTATCATAGGAGGATTGTTGGCTAATTTGCTCGGAAGGAAAATGGTTATCATGGGATCTAATGCGGTTTTTATAGTGGGGAGCATAATACAGGTTGCTGCGCATACAGTATGGACTATGATAGTGGGTCGATTTATTTTGGGGTTGGGGGTAGGTGTTGCTGCATTAATAGCGCCTTTAATGTTAGGAGAGTTGGCACCTTCGAAATACAGGGGTCGTTTAATAGTGGTCAATTGCTTGTTTATCACAGGAGGACAGCTTGTTGCATACTTAATTAATTGGGGATTGGCCAATGTAAAACACGGCTGGAAGATTTCAGTTGGTTTGTGTATGATCCCCCCGATTATCCAGTCGGTGTTGTTCGTGTTTTTGCCGGACACTGCCCGTTTTTACATTATTAATGGCAAGGTAGAAGCCGCGAAAAATGTAATGAGGAGGACATATTTAAGACCTTCAGAGGAGTTTTTGGAAAGACAAGTTCAGGAAATGATTGCCTCAAACTCGCAAGTGCCCGGTAGCAGTCCACTTTCGCAATCGTTCAATTCGCTCAAACTCATTCATACTGAGCCTGCTAATTTCCGAGCTTTGATATTGGCATGTGGCTTGCAAGGCATACAACAGTTTACCGGTTTCAACTCTTTAATGTACTTCAGCAGCACTATATTTGAGACAGTCGGATTTGAAAACTCTTCTGCTGTTTCTGTTATCATTACTGCGACGAACTTCGTCTTCACAGTGATTGCATTACTTATTATTGATAGAGTTGGTCGTCGTCGTATTTTATTGTTCTCAATTCCCACTATGTGCATGGCATTAGTTTTATGTGCTATCGGATTTCATTTTCTTGGAGTCAAGTTTACTTCTAGTTCTGACGTGCATGTTGAAAAACATGGAATTAGTGGTTGGGGAATAGTCATTATACTTGGTATGGTGGTCTATGTTGCTGGTTATGCAGTTGGTATCGGTAATAGTGCTTGGACTGGTGTAGACCTCTTCTCTGATGTGAATGTCAGGTCGGTCGGTTGTATGTTTGCTACGGGTACAAATTGGGTCGGTTCTCTAGTGATTGCTGCTACTTATCTTACAATGTTGATTAACATCACTCCAACAGGAACTTTTGCATTGTTTGCTGGTCTTTGCGTTGTATCCTATTTCTTTGTCTTATTCCTTTTGCCTGAGGTTTCTGGCTTAAAGTTAGAGGAGACGACGGAATTTTTATCCAAGGGTTTCAGGGTGAAAGAAGCAAACCGTCTTTCGAGAGAGAGAAAAAAGCAAATACGTGATGCGTTACGAGAAGAGTAGTGTTGTCAAATAGAGCACCAAAATTAATATTGTATACCTATCTAGCTTCAATTAATTAGCATGAATAGAGATGCCATTCTTCGTTATTTTTATTTTATTTTTTATTTTTTTTTTATAATATTTTATTTTTTTTTTTTGCCAGCTTCTTGGGAACCATACTTCTATGTATTAGAAAAACTGAATCCTGTAATCATATACGCATGCTAATATGGCCAATAAAGTGGAAGAAGTTGAGACAAATGCTCCTGAGAAGAAGCTACGACAGCACCTTATTCAACCATATAACAGGTTCCATGATATGAATAAACTTAACACCTATGATATCATTCTGAAGTTGGGTCAAGGTACTTTTGGTGTGGTACAAAAGGCAAGAGATAAAAGAACTAATCGATTAGTTGCACTCAAGCAGTTACTTAATCATTCAGCAAGGGAAGGCTTTCCCTTAACAGCTATGAGAGAAATCACAATACTCAAAAGGTTAAGACATGAGCACATTTTACGAAATATAGACATGGTTTACGAAGAACCTAAAGTTAGTAATCCACAAGATTTAGTACACCAGAGAGGGTGTTTTTATACAGTTTCACCATATATGCGTTCTGATTTGGTAGGATTGTTAGAAAACCCCGACGTTCAATTTACCATACCACATATCAAGAATTTAATGATTCAACTTTTGGAAGGAATTAAGTATATACATGAACAAAGGTTTTTACATAGGGATGTTAAGGCGGCTAACATTCTTCTAGATGAAGAAGGGACCCTCAAAATAGCAGACTTTGGATTGGCACGTGTCTATCATGGTAAGAAGCCTATTGCAGGCAATGGTCCGGGTGGTGGAGAAGTGCCATATACGAGTCTTGTGGTCACTAGATGGTACAGACTGCCCGAGTTGCTATTAGGAGAGCGTCGCTATACTACATCTGTGGATATGTGGGGCGTGGGGTGTATTTTCGGAGAACTCTTTACGCATAAACCCATTCTAGTGGGCAAAACAGATCTTCATCAAGCGCAATTAATATTTTCTCTCTGCGGTGCACCTACTCTTGATAGTTGGCCACAGGCGTTTGGGTTACCAAATGCAGCAGAATTAGGCAAAGGAGTTAACTATGAACGAACGCTAGAATCGCGGTTTTCAAATTTGATGACTCGGGACGCTATTGATTTATTTTCTGCTTTGTTAGCATTAAATCCGTACAGGAGGATTAATGCAATAGATGCATTATCTCATCCATATTTTACAAATGATCCAAAGCCTTGTGAGCGCTCTCAGCTTCCTTTGCTAGAAGCACATGAAATTGATCGGGAGAAATTCAAAATAGAAAAAGATAAAAGACAAACAAGTGACATGTATACATCTCAAAACTTGTTTGGCTACAAAGGCCCTCGAAATTCAAAGAACTCTTATAATAATAATGGCAGCAGGTATCCCATCGCAGGCGGTCTGAACTACAGAGAGTATCCTTATAGACACTATGATTCAAGATACGATCGCTACAAATCGAATCCTGATGTAAGAACTCCTGCAAATAATGCGAAAAGACATAAGCCTACATGGAAATCTGGAGAAGAAGCTTCACATTTACATGTTGAACCTCAGCGAAGTCATCGTACGGAAAAAGAGGTAGAGGAACAGAAACAAGGTAGAGGATCGAATTCTTTGTCAAACTATAGGGCGTATACAGTGAAAGATGCAAATAATAAAGATATACCCTCCCCGGATAATGAAAGAACGGTTTCTCATCAGTCTTTGCCGTCTTTACCTGAAACACATAGGAAGAGAAGAAAAGAATAGGTTTAGTCTCTGTTGTCTAAACAATGAACCAAAAGAAAATCATGCCATGAGGGTTTGTGAAATTCTAGAATCGTGTTCTTGGAATATCAAGTGCTGGTGAAATCTGATGTTTCTGCGATCTTATCTTTTTTTTTTTTTCTTTAAACCTTTTTCTCTAATATACGAAAGGGTATCCCTCCTCGCCTTTCATATTCTAGACGAGTAGACTATTTATATTAATTCAGAAGATACCATCTCGACATTTTAAATATTAAATCTTGGAAGCATGATGTAGTATTTTAGCATAAACTTTTTGGCTGCGAATTGATGTGGTAATACAAAAAAAAAAAAAAAAAATACATATATATATATAAGTGAATCTGAATCACAAATCGTAAAATTAACTTACAAAATAATATCTACTATCAATATCTCGTAACTCTAAATGAAAAAAAAAGAAAACATACACACATAAAAACATGAAATCATGCACCCTAATCCTAGGCAAAGCTTTTCTATAATCGTACCTAAAGTTAAATTAAAGACAAGTAATACACGAACTGTCAAAAAAGGATAAGTATTCAACCTTCAAGTTCTGTTCTCTTCTTTGGCACCATCAAGAATACGGTCAACTGATGAACCTAAGTAGAGTTTTAAAGTCTTTCTGGTGGCAGGAAGTATTTTGCATTTAACCATTGTTTCCTTATCACCTTTGGCATCGATTCGGTCATAGGCTTGAAATCTATGACAACCACTAAAAGCAAAATAATATGATTTTCCGTCCTCCCTAATTTTGTACACATCCACAGGAGGTAATTCACCCGGTTTAATTTCTTCCAATCCACAAGTTGCTGAAGCCATTGGGTTACCCTCTAATGTAGACTCCATCGCCTCGATCTTTTGGTAATCGAATACAGGTGGTATTGGCCTCCTTATTTCTCTTAATGGTACATATTCAACATTTATACCTGAAGTTTGCAACGACATTGTAGCTTTTCGTTGAATACTTTGAAATTAAGGGTGCGGGTGTAGTCTTCTATTTAAATAATTCGATTATTATCGTACTTCATAAATCACTTAGTCAGCGAGCAGGTTTCTCGAACTCTTACTAATGATCCACAAATAAGCAAGTGAACCTCAAAGAATCACATCGAGCACAAAAAAGTAAAAAGAAAAAAGGGAATACTTCCATTCAGTGCTAGTAACCCCTTATGAGGTATCTTGTAAATACATGTAGACTTGCCTTACGGTAGACTTCTCCATTTTATGGTGCTTCTTGTAGATAGCATCCAGTCACGTGCATCTCGATGAGCTTTTTTTTTTTTTTCTTTTGACTTTATCCAGGCTGCTACTGCTTGAAACTAGTGACTCAAGGTTACTTAGCGTAATGATAAGAACAATGTATGTGAGACTGTGGTATTTGTTCCACTTAGAGTAGAATTGATTTACTAACATTATCTAGCAAGCCAAAGAATGCTCGTTCGAAGAGAGCATTAGCAAAGAGGGAAGCTAAGATAGTTGAAAATACGAAGTCTGCATTGTTCGTTCCTGGAAACTCTAGTAGTCAGGTACTTAATGATGCAGTAAATGACTTGGTGGCCTTGAAGAAGCCGGATGTAAAGAAATTTTCGAAGAAAAACGAGATCAGGCCATTTGAGGATGCTTCTACCTTAGAATTCTTTTCGGAGAAGAACGACTGTTCTTTAATAGTTTTCTCTTCGAGCAATAAAAAGAGACCCAACACACTTACGTTCGCAAGGTTCTTTAACTATAAGTTGTTCGATATGGTAGAGTTGTCAATACAGGAAAATTACAAACTTTTGAAAGATTTTAAAAAGTTAACCTTTACTGTGGGACTAAAACCAATGTTTGTCTTCAATGGGCCAGCTTTCGATAATCATCCGGTATTTCAACACTTAAAATCACTTTTCTTGGACTTTTACCGTGGTGATGAGACCGATCTACAGGATGTAAGCGGTCTTCAGCATATCATTGCCCTTTCCGTTGGTGAAATTGAGGATCCAAATTCTAGTACCTTGCCTCTTTTACATTTCAGAGTATACAAACTAAAGACCCTCAGATCGGGTAAAAAGACACCTCGCGTGGAATTAGACGAAATCGGCCCTCGATTCGATTTCAAAATCGGTCGTCGTGTTACATCTCCACCAGAAGTTGAAAAGGAAGCCTTTGCCAAACCTAAGAAAACCGAAAAGAAAGAGAACAAAAACGTCGATCTTAATCCTATGGGCGATAAGATTGCTCAAATCCATTTGGGCAAACAAGACCTTCGTAAACTTAGACCCAAGAAAATGAAAGGTCTTCAGGAGAAATACGATCAAGAAAGTGAACCGGAAGACGAGGCTGGAGATTATGATGACTTGGAAGAAGAACATCAGAGCAAGAAAAAGAAAATATAATCTTTCAACATCAGTGGAGTTTATTTATTGAACCATACTGTCTGTCATTATATAGCATTTTCTTTTGCCTAAATACCATAAGTATAAGCTTTTTAGAATTGACAAAAAAAAAAAAGAGTGGGAATAGAAGTTCAATTCTTTTTTGGTTTTGTGTAATTAGAATAAACCTATCTAGCGAAGACCAAGAACGGTATAGTATTCTTCAGCTAAAGTGGGATATCCTAAATGAGCACGAGGCAGGAGTCGATATTTAGACCAAGAAAGACTCAGTTGGCCCCTTCTTCCAATGATTCGTCCATTTCGGTGGAGCCGAACATTGGGGGAGAGAAAGGCGTGGTAGAATTAACCAAGAACAAGAAATACTGCGTGTCGAGATTACCGGCTTTTCCAAGCGCATTAGAAAGAGCAGGGGATGGAAACGTATGGAATGGATACACAGACTATAAGTCCAAGCATGCGCTAGTGGTCAATGAGAATGGTGTGTACGTTTGGTACTACAATTCTACTGACATGTCACCATTGTCGGTTCAGTTTCCCTTAGACAACGAAGAAACAGGATTACTTCCTCTAGCTATATTGACGCAGCCATCTAGTGGAGTGAGCAATGATCCAGGATTAGTTATGATTGATTCAAACAATGGGTTGGTTAAATTTTACGAGAGCGTGCAGCATGCGCCAGCTATTGGTTTGATTAACAACAATTCGCTAGAGCTCCGAGTGCCCTTGAATACGAAAAATGAAGAGTATATTTCATTGGCAGAAGACGTTGAGCCAGCAGGGATTGCAATCGCTACTTCCTGGAAGAGGTGCTTTTTGATCGGCCTAAGAGATTTTGAGGGTAAACCCAATTTGACGTGCAAGGAGCTTTTGGATCCTGCTGCACAAGGAGGTTTACTCTCTTCTATTTTTGGAAAGTACCACAGGCGACAAGAAAAAGCGGACGATGAAATTGCTTGTATAAGAAGTAGGCACGAGACAAAGCGTGGGCCCATTCAAGAACTTATCATACAAGAATCTGGTGGAAATTTTCATCTTATTCCATGTAGGACTGTGGGAACGACAGGCGCTACATATCTTGATTACAAGAAAGGATTTAAATACAACTTGGCACCTTATGTTGAAAATAGCATAGACGGGTATCTTCCTGGAACTCAGTTGCGGGTCAGATTTCTTGATATGTGGCCGTTGTATGCTGAAGAAGTGTCGAATGTTTACTTGGCAATGTGTTTTGTTGATACTTATAATGATGACAGGAACTTAATACTTGTGATCATGAAAATTGATCGCTTTGATGTAAGATTTTACGGATCAAGGAAGCTTAATTGCTATAATCGGAAAGCTGACACCAATGAGGCTAAACCGAAACTTTATATACCACATCCTGGGTTAACCGCATTCATAGTGATCGGTTCATCGGTTATATTGACAAGCATTGATATAAGTCAAATAAAAGAAGGTGGTATGATGCGATTCTATCAGCCTCGTTGGGAGGACTTGGTCAAGTTTAAGTCATCAGTTGATATAATTGGTCTGGGATACGAAGATAGGTCAGATGATAGTAATGCATCCGTGGTGCTTCTTACAAGTAACGTTGGTGTCTTGCGGGTTGAGAAATTCCCAGAGTCAACGGAAGCTAACACATCTTTTCATGAGGATACAAGTCCTGTTCAATTTGCTAAATCGCATATTGAGCAAAGTATCTTTTATGAAAATTCTGCTGCTATAGACTTTGATGTTCACGATAATTTATCGAATGAAGTTGTAATTGAAGCAACTAGGAAAGTGTTGAGCGAAATAATGGATTCTTCTTCACCATACTTGCCGGAATTTCTTGCTTCTCTAATGGACTTCCAAGAGTTTAAAGCACAACTTTTTAGGGCGTTAATTCATTGCATAAAAAGAAATTGCATCGGCGTAGCTGATGAAGTCATACCAAATATAGTAGAATGTTTAGAGAAAACGGAAGTTTCCATTCATATGTGGCACTTTGCTAATGGGGAAGCGGGAAAATCAAATAGGTTAGTTGATGTCTTGAGGAAAGTAATAGCGGAAACCGTTCCAACAATTGCTGAAGACGAAAACATGATTCGAAGATATTTCAGCCAACATATATTTACTATAAACCAGGTTTTTACCAAATTAATTACAGTGTTGCTTTCCTCGCACTTTTCTTTGTTTCATATTGTCCACTTGATTGTGAAGACAATGTCAGAAGGAGTTTATGCGAACGAAGTAGAATTCATCTGTGGCAAGATTAGTCGCCCTAGAAGACATTGGATTTTCGAAACTGACCTTTTGCTAAACATAGCGGAGGTTTACTCGCAGGTTTACTGTAACAACGAAGATTACGAGTATGTTTTGACGCAGGAAGAACGCAGCAACATGGTTCATCTTTGTTCCGTATTGTATTATTTCGTCAACAGCGCTATCCAATTTATGGAAACTGAAAGCGGTACCACGGAACAACTTAAAGGATACAGAAAGTGGTATAAGCTGCACAAATCACAATGGATAAAAGCATTGGTTCGCTTTGGTTGCCAAGACTCTGCAATTGAGATAACAGAAAGATACAGTGATTTCTTCTCTTTGGCCCAAATATTGGAAAATGAAAGGTCTACAATACGAGACAACAAAGGGGAAACAAGCCAGGAATATGCTAATCTTATTGAAGTTTACTCTTTTTACTTTAACAAATTTGGCTACAATTTTGCTTCTAGCTTGTTTGACTTATATCTAAAGAATGGTGACATCCACTCCATCTTGGGAGCTATTGACGGACACAATGCTTTTGTGACAAGATACTTTCAGGAAAACTACAAACTTACGTCCGAAATTTCATGGATACGTGATCTTCTTGATGGAAACTACATAGATGCCTCAAAGACTCTCGTCTATTCAGCTGCAACAAAATTGGACGATTTACAGGAAAATAGAGAATTTAAATACTCTCTAGCCAAGCTAGCGGCTGTATCAGCCAGTAGTCAGTCCGCTACCGGTGATTCAGCATTAGCTCCAGAACTATTATCAGAAAGCGAAAGCAATCTTATTCCCATTAGGGTCCAGAATAACCTTTATGAGCAGGTGATGGAACTCGTTGCGGGGAACACAACTAGGCTGGTTGAGTTCTTTGTACAAAACTTCATCAACGACAAAGTAGCTGCCGAAAGGAGCCTCCAGATTATTGAGCCCTTCTACGAGTCCTTTGTTCTTAACAAGCCTTTGTTGCATGGTAATCTCATCACTCTCTTGACACTTCTTAAGCCTGCTTTACACTTTCAGCTTTGTTTTGCCCTGGCCTTGAAAGTGGCTGCAGGTTTACAGAATGAAGCCCAGTATAAGCAATGGACCAGAATCATTTGGCTCCGTCTCCTTGCACTTGCCGATGACTGGCCTCATCTTCTCAATGATGCAGACTCGTCCGACCTGCTTACAAAGGAAAAAATCCACAACTCCGTCATCTACAAAACCATTCTCGCGCTAGGCTCCGACAGCCTGCTTTTGGACGAGTTGTTCCTGCTTTTATCGCATGTCCATCTCGACTCTAAGCCCCTTCACCAATCTCCTCCTGAGGCTCTGCTTGACGCATCTTGCATACTGACTATACGTTCATATGCCTCTTTAGACCTTTTATCCTGGGTCAAAGCCATTAGACAAGAAGCAGTCCTCTATAAGGCACGTACTGCTTAATAGTCTTGGTGCTTCTCTATAACGTCCACAATATTATATAAGTCAATAAAAAGTTATCTAAAATTGCTCTCTTCTTACTTTTTCTTACTAACTTCACTCTTGGTCCTCCTGTTCTTGGTCCTTATCCAATCTTATTCGCACTAAGCTCTCTGGCAAAGGGCAGCCCTCTTCGTAGTCCTTTTCTCCGTATTTTAGGATCCCAAGTGACGCAAGTGACACTGACCGTACAACATTTTGCCACGTAGACAACACCAATGCTACACTTTCCGTTCCTTCTGCCATGTAGTCAAGTTTACTCTCTAGCTGTTCTAACTGGCTAGTAAGATTTGATGTCAACTTTTTAATATCACTCAAGTTTTCTAATTCTGCTCTTTTATCTGCAATCCTCTGTTGAATGATACTAGATTTTATAGCTGGTCTTTTTTCCATGATTTTTCTTTTAAAGTGGCCGATATCCTCAGTTGTAAAAAGAATAAACGCTGTCGATATATATATATATATATATATATATATTACTGAATAATAATAATATATATATATTATCCCGCGCAAGTGCTGTAAGAATTTTTTGATTTGTTTACCTAGAGCAGATAGAAGAGGAAAACAGAAGGAAGTTAAAAAAAAGGGACAGGGAAACACATAAGAGAATGGCAAGGCCATCGGTAAGTCCACATAGCTTTTTGAGTAAGACAAGTTCTAAGGCTAATGAGAATAAGGAAAACATAGAAGATGGTAATATATCGCTAGAGCGGCAGTGGACCAAAAAGGCAGACAAAGAAGAGGGAGAGAACAAGAAATTGAAAGATAGTAAGATTGAACAGCAACAAAATATTGAGTTTATACGAAGAAAATATATTCTTCAGAATAAAGCATTGGCGAAGAATAACTCGATGATGCAACAAAAAGTAAACGAAATGGAAAGTAAAATAAGCGAATTGATAAAGGAGAATATGCAATTGAGAAAACGAACGACATTCAGAGCAGTAGAACTAAAGGAATATTTGGAGGAAAAGTTAAGTGGGGTAGAGAGTGGGCTCATGAGGAAATTTGGTGAGGTATTCATGGAAATGAAGAAGATACGGCAAGAGGAAAAGATAGCAACGAATCCAATGCTTGATATATTTCTGCGAATACTTGAAGAGGAACCGGCTTACACTTCGACACCAATTGCGAGCGATCATGGCACTGGACCGGATCCGCGGTCGCCTTGGAGATCCAGGGAGCTGCCGAAGCAACAGCATCGGGATTCCTTTTATCCTCCCCCGGGTAAGGGTTTTCTTCTGAAGATGGAGGCGACAAAGGCGACAGCAGAAACAAGAAAAGCTGACTTGAATGAAGAGATGGAGAAGGAGGGAAGTGAACGAGCCGCCAAAGGACCCAGTGTAGAAGAAGACAAATATGAACAGCTCGAGCAATTGTTGGAAGAACAAAAGGACCAAGAACCAGAAAAAGAGCTTCCACGGGAGATGCAAGAGATAGCAGATCCCTCTTCTGTTTCAGAAAACAGGAAAGGATCTGAAAAAGAAGCAGGAGGAGAGGAACAAGGTATACAAAGCTCCTTGGTCTCGAAGGACAATTTTGCAGCACTGGAACCAGCAAGACGTACCACCACAAAATCAGCAAGAAAGAATCAAAGTTTTCGTCACGAGCTGAAGAGAAGAGCGGGTCGCCCTAAGAAAAAGGTGTCTCAACACACTGTATCTGATGTAAGAGACCATGACAAGGGCAAGAAAACGAATGGCGAGGAAGCCCCAGAGATACAGAGAGATATATCCATTAGTCAAAGAGGGAAGGCAACTAAACGGCCGGAGTTCGATGTATATAGAGAAGAGGACGGAATGGACAGAGAGGAATCGGAACACAAATCAGCTAGCCAAGGGGAGCGTTTGCAAGGAGAAGTGTTAAGTAGTATAGAAAAAACACCAGAGCAAGGTGAAAACCAACAGGAGGATGATGAAAACATTAACAGACGTCGTTCCGCGCGCAATAGGAAATCTATTAGCTACGCATTGCCTTCATTGTCTAAAAAAATGAGAAGAGAGTCTGAAAGACCTGTTGGTGCAGTTGATGGTATTACCTACTTGTCTAAAAATGGTGCACAAGTTAAAAGCGAAAACGAAGAGGATGATAAAATTGGTGCTAAGGCTGATGATGAGGGAGGCAAACGGACGCTGACACTTGACGTTGAACCTCGAAAGCGAACTAAACGGCAGCCCTTGGGTAATGTCACTGACGAGTCTACTAATAGAGGCGGAGATACTGAAAAATACATTAACGATAAAAAAGATAAGGTAAAGCAAATAGAGCAACCGAAATCTTACAAAGATAGAAGACCTTCTACTCCTACAACCACAAGTACTCCTACAGTCACGACTATTCCGGGTCAACAAGAGCAAGATAATAATAGTAATGACCGGGAAAAAAATATCAACGATGCTTCTATTTTTGATTTTGTCGATGATCGACAGGATTTGCGAACTTATAAAAGAGAGAATAGTACAAGCCGGCCTTCCATCCCTGGCATCAAATTATTACAAAAGAATCAACACAAGAGAAATACAGTGACATAACTATACTAATTGACTCACATTAAACATTAGATAGTTTGATCTAGAATGCTATATTCAAACACTCATTTTCATTTTAATAGGTCCATAGGGATTATATCCAATCAATTCAAAATCTTCATACTTGAAGTCATCGATTGACGTTATCTCGTCCTTCCTTTCTTCTTTGATCCGTAGCTGCGGAAATTCGCGGGGTACTCGTGAGAGCTGCTCCTTCAAGGGTTCGATATGATCTAAATACACATGAGAATCTCCCATAGTGTGTATAAACTCCCCACAGTCCATGTTGACGACATGAGCTATCATCTTGGTGAGTAACGCATATGAGGCTATATTGAAGGGGATACCTAATCCCATATCGCAAGAACGCTGGTAGAGCAAGCAGGATAATTTGGGTCTCTGTGAGGTCTTGCTCTTTTTAGTTTCGTCCGTCTTGAAAGTTGAAGAAGGAAAGCTTACATAAAACTGACAGAGAACATGACATGGAGGCAAAGCCATTTTGGGAAAGTCAGGTGGGTTCCAAGCCGATAAAATGATTCTCCGATCGTATGGTGTCGTCTTCAATCGATGGATCACATCTTGTAGTTGATCAAAACCCTTTCCTGTGTAGTCCGTATCACAGCTCTCATACCCAGCCCCAAAATGCCTCCATTGAAATCCGTACACAGGGCCTAAATCGCCCTCTCTTCTGTCTTTGAGTCCCAATTTATCTAGGAACTCTCGCGATCCGTTCGGTTCCCAAATTTTCACTCCTTTTTCTGTCAACTTGTTAGAATCAGTGCTACCCTCAATAAACCATAGTAGTTCATGTACAATCCCTTTTAAAAATACTTTTTTTGTAGTTAGCAAAGGAAAACTGTCATTACTTAAATCAAAGCGAAGTTGCGGAGGGGCGAAGATTGATTTTGTCCCTGTGCCAGTTCTATCAGGACGTACTTCTCCTTCGGTAATTATTCGATTGCACAAGTCCAAATAAGACTTTTCTGCCTCATTGGCGCCTTTTGTCATCTTTGTTGATCTATTAATGTTTTCTATTCAATATCTTGTTAAGGCTCGCTTGAAAAATTACGCGTTCTTAATAAGGCTACACTTTTTTTTTTTTTTTTATTATATCTTCCTTCCCAACTATTTTCTATAACTATTTAACCTAAATGTTTACTACAAAGTTAGAAATTCCATTATGGTACTTTGAAGGTCGCTTTTGATATCGATTTTCTGGGCTCCAGTTATTATTTTGGCTCATGAATGGCTTTTTTTTTTTTTTTTTTAGCACTCTTTCGCAGCCAAGGGAGAGAACAAGTTCCAATTTTAAACTTATTTCGTAGACAAACTTTGTTGTACGTACAAAGAGCTTCAGCCTTCTTATCGTAGGTCTAAGCAACAGAAGAGATTTAATCCATTTAGAAACGAATAAAGACAATAATAGTTCCAGATTGTTGTGCCCTGGAATTCCTCTTTGGACAAATCATGGATTCAGACCCTTTCTTAGCAACAACAACAACAACAAAAAAAAAAAAAGGATCATGGGACAAATAATGCGCATTCGACATCATAGACCTAAGAAGTTAGATATCATAATGGCGCGACTCGATTGCTCGACTATTTCAATGAATGAAGAACGTTTTGAAAGCGAACACCTGTCAACGGCTCAGCTGCGTGTAGCATAATTCAGGGCGTCAAGTTGAGCCAAGATAAGTATTTGAACCAACGTGGTTCTACCATCACACAAGTTGCTTCCGCAATTTCAGTCTTCTTTTCAGATTTTAGAAGAGGAAAGGTTTCTAGATTTCCCTTAATAACAGCTTTTCGACCTTTGTGCTCTACCAAGTGAGCTCGGAGGACCAAAACAACACTAGGAGGAGCGGGATTCTTAAAATCGATAGAAAGGTTGGCCGTGACCCCCATTTTCGAAGGTAAAAAAGGAAAGCCACACATACACAAATTCTCATCCAATAGAAGGGAAATTATTCCTCTATGGCTTCCTCCATCATTTCCTAGCAATTGTTTTCCCAAGAAAAAAAATCCTATGAGTTCACCCTTTTTTTCATTACGAAAAATAATCGGGTCGATTTCTTTTAGGTCTTTTCCATGAAGAAGTCCTGTCACAACATAATTGTTTAAATGCTGATTTGGGAACATATTTCGACTAAAGAGCCGCTTCATATCTTTATTTTCTGCTATTGACTTGTACTGCCGCGTAGATTCCAATTCATCAACCACCGAACTATTAACATGCTCAATTTTTGGTTTATCTGTATACCCTTTAGTCCAGTTTTTTGGAAAAGTTGTATACCCAAGAAAAAATGCTGCAACAGGGGCTACTTTACGAGTAAAACTTCGGATCATTGTCGTTTTCTGCTTCTGTCCTATGGCTTTATTCTTTAAATATCCACTTCGTGCGCGCATCGCATTGTTATAAAATTGTCCTACTATCACGCAGATGAGTGCTTTTTTTATGAACTTGGCCAGCATGGGGTTTTTTGTCTATGAAACTCCTATATAGGGCTGGGATTAGTTATATAGAATTAACTTATGGGATTCAAAGAGAGCTGTAACTCCAAAGAATAAAGAATCGCCATAAATAAAGAATATATATATATATATAGAGAGAGAGAGAGAGATCAAGGATAGGAAATTCATTACTAAGAATTATTTAATAAAAGAAAATAACTCCGAAACCAACTGTAGACAAACCCAAGAGTCTTTGATGAGAATTCGAAGGAGATTGTGTTTTTCTAAAAAAAAAAGGAGAAAACGTGCCAAAGTAATTAACATACATCGATAGAGTATAAGGTAACATAAAATTTTAGTATTAAAGACACAGGAGCTAGTACTATATAATTTTTTTTTTTTGCTTCAGTAGCACTTCGTTTGAGAAGACGGAACAGTTTTGCCAGTGCAAAGAGTCGGGCTTCAGCATAAACGGAAGCAGACACCATGAGTGGTGTTGGTCGACTAAATAAAACTTTTAACTCGCTCGATCGGAAAAGACGAAGTATAAGAGGATCAGTGCAACCGATCAATACATTGGATCAAGGAGATAAGGAGATAAAAAGGAGATTAGAGAGCCCAGCGAAGAACACAAGAGACCATTTGGAAGAAATATTTGGGACCCAAGTGGATAATTCCAAGAAATTGAGGAGACAGATAAAGTCAAGTTTGGATAATACGGAGCATCAACATAGTAGTAGTTCTTCAAAATGGGGGATAGAAGATCGCGATTCAAATACCAAGACATTTAGGGATAGGATACGCCAGAAAAATTATTTGAGTAGCGGAGACTCGTCTGATGATAAATACTGGGGAGAAATAGTGCCTTTAAAAAAGGTTCTCATTAGACGACAAGAATTGACCCCTACAGATTCGCTCAGACTAAATCTTCATTTATTAGATAGACAAGACGGACAAGTGTTTATTTCGCAGAATTTTATCCTGGAAATTTCCGTGGTGTTGGATACACAATTAAGAAAAGGCCTTTTTGGAGACGATTACTCCTTATTAATGGAATTGAAGGACAACTTAGGTTTTATCTACGTAGAGTTTGAGTCGCCAACGTCTCGAGTTTTAACCTATTTTCAAAGATACTGTCACAATGTTGTGGAAATCCTTGAAGCGAAAGATGTAAAAAATGAGGTGAACAAATTAATTCCTAAAAATCTGGACTCGGAAAGGAGGCCCAAAGGACGTGAGCACAACTTTGATCCATTTGAGATGCCAACAATTGATCCCCAGCTGATGTACAGAGGTACGCGACAAAGTAGTAGGTTGTTACAAGGAGACACGGATAATAAGAAGCGAGACGATACAAACAGCATGTCGCTCACGAAAAACGATCAGACCTTGTTTAAGGAGGATTTCGATAAGTTTGATGGCGACCTTAAATATAAATTCACCGACAATACTACTTTCACCTTGACATTTTCTGATTTCAGGACGTTATATAACAATGAATGGATCAACGATTCGTTAATTGATTTTTTCATAAAGTACGAAATAGAAAAGGTGGTTCATGATCGAAAACTATTTTCGTCATCTGATATATTTGCATTTAATTCCTTCTTTTTCACAAGACTTGTGCATGGGGAAGACAAGGGAGTACCAGTTGACTACTACGCTAATGTTAAAAGGTGGCTCAATAAAGTGGACATTATGAAATACCCAAACATAATTATACCTGTAAACGAAAATTCGCACTGGTATTGTTGCATTATAAAGGGATTGCCATCTTTGTTGGATTCCCTTCTACAAAGAAAAAGTGGGGAAGAAGCTTTTCAGGATCAGAATCTCCACGACGAAAAGATCTACGGATTCTCTAATGGAAAAGAATGTGATTCAAGTCAAGTTAACACGGGAAGTAGTCACACCAGAAGGACTTATGCAGAGGTATTCATTTTTGATTCATTGCGCCAAAAACATAATAACATTTATTTCCCACTCAAAAAATTTATTATGGATTATTGTAATGACAAATATGGAGTAAATGTGGAGAAGAATGATATAAAAATTTTCCCAGCAAAAGTTCCAAAGCAGAGTAACTTTAACGACTGTGGTATACATGTTATTTATAACGTGAGAAAATGGCTTAATGATTCTTATGAGTGCGAGAAGATTTGGCGTAGTCCCAATCTGAAAAATGTTGCCAAGACTTTTGCAGCGGAAGAGCGAAACAACATGAGACAAGAACTACGGTCTACATTATTAGAGTTGAAGACTATTCAAAAGAGTCATCAAGAAAAACCTTTGCCTTTGCCTTCGTCGAAAGATGACCAGTCTGAGGATGAAATAGAAGTAATTGAATTTCTCCCGGAAAGAAGCTCATCTGCTCAAGGAAGTCAAGAGAATGCTGACCAAAAGTCAAGGGATTTTCCTCTGCTGGATATGCGTAGATCACCCAAAGAGGACAGAGAAGTCCATGAACAGGGAGTCAGCTATTATATGGACAAATTCGATAACACTCAATCAGACATTTCGCCTTCTAAGCATGAAAAGAATGGAAACACGCCGACATCTGATGTTGACGAAGGGAATATTAAAAATCGAGTATTATATGAAAAATTTTTAGATCAAAAACAACCTCTGGTGTTTCGGAAGTTTCTCAACAGAACTTTTCTGAGGAACGAAGCTATTGATATTCCAGTCCTTGAGGAAATCGTGCGCTTAAAAGTAGAGATTGACCGTGTCGACCCAAAAGATTATTTAAGCATTAAAAAAGTCATCGAAAGATTCGTTGAGTACTTGAATGACCTCAAAACTAGTAACTACGAAGAAACATCCACACGCCCCAAAGATGATGTCCTAGTTATTCGAGATAATGTCACAGGTAAAGATATCGATAAAGGTGTAGATGAGCTTTCCTTATCTACCCCATCTGAGGAAGATTTACTTCAAGTGTCGAAAAAGTCAATCTCCTCTTCGACAGATGAGTCTGAGCACATAGCCACAAATTCGAACTCTTTAAGTCTGAAAGGGAATAAGCTGCATCTGCTTCAGCTTTCCGGTACTAGACATCATACTACAAGTTCAAGAAATGGTCATCATGAGCCTTACAAAACTTCAAAGACATCAAGTGCTGCCTTGAAGTCTGCTGGTGAACTGAAATATAAAAGAAGGAAAGTAGAAAAGCATATCGATCGATTAAGTAGTCTATAAAAAAGTGTTGCATTTTTAGCTTAGTGGTGCTTTATTTATCATTTGATTGTAGAATAAGCAAATACTTTTTGTGTACGAAATACGCTAAAGCGAATATTTTGATTTGGAGATTACTCGATTTATGGCTATAAGTTGAGAAAATAGTGCAAATGAACGAGAGGAAACTTAATGACCAACCCCATTCAGGAGAGGTATCAAATGTAGAGGTAAATAGTGATATGGCTTTTGAATTGAAGCTAGAGAAGGTCTTCTCCAATACAAATGTAATGTTGATGTTACGAGAATCGGAATGTTACAAGGAGGGTACAATGGGCGAAAGCGGAGAATTGGTGAGCAATCGAACTAGAAATAAGAGTATAAACGAGTTTGAGAGTCACGAAAAGAGTGAACCAGAGAAGGTTTCCAATTGGATTCGGTTCGTTGAACTGTTTTTGGCCTCTAGCATACTGCCACAAACTGCAGCAGACATTGAAGAAGAAATATTGAGAGGAATCCCAGAAGAATTGAGGGGGGCCTTATATCTTAAAATGTTTAATATAAAGTACACTATTAATTCAGGGTCATTTGAAAGTATGTTGAAAAAAGCATGTACACAGGAAGAGATGAATGACGATAAGGAATATATTAACAGCCGCCATATGGACAAGGGATTACAAGAGATTTTGCTTGTATTTGACTACTGTACGAAATATGTATCGCCAGCTACCAGCAAGTTTGAACTTATGAATAATATGGCCAATGCTGGCACCTTGGATAGCATGCAGAATTTACCTCCAACAAATTTCGTGATACATATAGCGCAATTGCTTCAGGAAGTACCGGGATTGGATCAGGACTCCATTTTATTGCTTCTCTTGAAATTCAATAAGCTCTTTATAAACTTGAGTAAGGGAGAATTTTTCTACAAGATTAATCGCACCTTGGAGGATTACGCACCGGAGACGCTAAACCATATTAGGAATAATGGGATACCACTCAAGCGCTTCTACGAGAAAACCTTATTTAATTATTTCTTTGATGACATAGGCGATAGAGGAGTGCTAATAAAGCTATTAGATTTTATAGTGTTTGAGGGATTCGACTTCTTGCTTAAACTATATGCATTTTTGTTTAAAGAAAATGCCCAGGAACTACGCAATTTAGAAGGAGAAAAATTGAAATCGTTTATTTTTTCGACTGACTTCTTTAAAGTAGTCAACGAGCAGAACTCACAACAAGTACTTACCTCTTTGTTGTCTATACCGCTTTACATCATTAGATTTGAAAATGAGTATTATCTTATCCATGCTAATTCTTTGGTGAGAAACAGGAATGAGCTCCTTAAACTTCAAGAGGTGAGTGCTGACTTGAACCTAAAAAATAGTGATTTAATTCATCAAATCCAGACCCTTAAAAGTACTTTCGATGAAATCGTAGAGCAGCAAAAGGAATACGACGGTAAATTGACCGATGCCCAAAAAAAGAATTCTGTTTTGTCAAGCTTAAAGTACGAACTATCCAAGAAATATGAACGTCTCACTATGAACCAAAATCTTATAAATACTCTGAATGCGAACAAGGAATTTCAAGCCAGAAATAATGAATTACAAATGCAAGTTGAACAATTGAAAAGTAAAGTAGAGCATAAGAAGCAATTCATCGACAAACATTCCGTCTAGATATCCAAAAATGAAAAAAAAAAAAAAATCTATATATATAAATAGAAAAACAAAAAATGCTTGCCCTGTATGTAAAGAGAGACTAATATTTCGTCTCGCGGAATTTATAATAAGCAATGGAGGATACCTTCGGCAATAGCCAAAGCATAGGAGTAGTCGGAGGAGGACTAGTAGGATGCTTGTCAGCATTGGCGTTTGCAGCTAAAGGTTACTCAGTCTCTCTATTTGAAAGGCGTCCTAATCCAAGCAAAGAAACTACTGTGAAAGATTTGGTATCGATAAATCTCGCAGTGAGTGAAAGAGGACTCGAAGCCTTGAGATATGTAAACCACGGTTTAGCACAAAGAGTGTTGGATAATTCTATTCCAATGAAAGGACGTATGATACATGATAAAACAGGAAAGAAGCAAGAATCAATAATTTATGGTTTGTTTGGAGAATGCATTAGATCAATTGACAGGTCTTTGCTAAATAACTTATTGTTGGAAGAATTGGAAAATTGGGAGATTAAAGTGTATTTTGATCACAAATTTATTGAGCTCGATAGGTATGAGCCGGATTCAATTTCTCACAGAATCAAGTTCGTAGATTTGTCCTTGAATGAGACCAATAAAACCCGATCTTATGAATTTGACTTTGTTATTGGCGCCGATGGAGCCCATTCTCAATTTCGCTATCAAATGCAAAAACAAATGAGAATGGATTATTCCCAGAAATACATTGACATGCAGTATTTAGAGCTTCACATAGACTCTGCTCCAAAGAAAGAGGAAAATAGGTTTCGTCTAGATCCAAACCACTTACATATATGGCCGAGAAAGTCATATATGCTCATAGCATTACCGAATGTTGATGGGTCCTTCATGTGTACCTATTTCAGTCCATGGTCTCAAATGGAGTCTTTCAAAAATGCGGACGAATTTGCAAACTTTTTTAAAAATGCCTTTCCCGATGCTTACGACCTCATGGGCAAAGACCATGTAGAATCTGCTTTTGCTAATCATAAGAGGGGATACTTGATGCAAAACAGCTCTTATCCTTATCATCATCCTCTGGGAAGGGCTTTGATAATCGGAGATGCTGCCCATCTGATGGTTCCTTTTTACGGACAGGGATTGAATTGCGGCTTTGAGGATGTCCATTTCTTAATGAAATTAATAGATAAGAATCCCGGGAACATCATACACTCTTTTAGTCTATATTCTGAACAAAGAAAGTCTGATTTAGATACAATTTGCCATCTAGCAATGCAGAATTACTTTGAAATGGCACTGAAGGTAACTCAAGCTTCTTACCTTTTCCGGAAAAAATTGGACTATTTCTTAGGAAAGTACGTTTCTGGCAGATTTATTAAGTGGATACCAATGTACACCATGATTTCCTTCAGAGCGGATATACCTTATTCGAGGGCTCTAGCCATTGAAAAGAGACAGTCAAAGATATTATATGTACTTGAAAAGGGCACAATAATAAGTATTGTAGCATTAGGGGTCATTAAGTTTTCTGGAATCTGGAAGAATTGGTCCCGTTCTCTATAGCGTAGTGCTTAATTGGCATATATAAATTATAAATAAATGGTAGTGTGGAAACTAGAGTGAAATTTATATTTCAAGAAATTTTTTTTTTTCAATCTTGGACAATACCGAAGTGGTGACAGTGCGGTTCACTAAGAAATATACTGCTGCTATAGTCTTCAGTGCGTTAATGGCAAAGGTTTGGAGAGTATTTGAGCTGTAATTTATTATTATTATTTTTTGTTCGGTTTTCGGTTTTTGGTTATATTTTTTTTTTAAATAAGAAAAGCTTTTGCCAGCATAGATTAGCATGTTCAACAGAGTAGTATCGAGGAATGCCACAATATGGCAAAGGCAGATTGCGAAAACTTCCGTTTTGCAGATATGCAACCTTCAGACGTCACGAGTAATCCTTAATGGGTCACCTCAATCACCGTGGAAAGTTTTCTACGATACCTTTAGACTGGAAGTGAAAAAGTCTTCGGAATTAAAAGAAAACATTAAGGCCTTACAAGACGAAAGAGGAAGAGTAGCTGACTCCGAAGCATTTAAGAAGGCGAAAGAGGCTTTTGATAGAGCGCAGAAAGGAAGTAGTGCTGCTGGGAAGGTGGCAAAAAATACAGCTGATGCAGTTGGTGGAGCGGCTTACAAGGCCTGGGAGTCTGACGTAGGAAAAGGGGTCCGGCATACAGTGAAAACTGGTGCTGACGCAGCGGATAAAGTATTCGACCCAGTAAGGAAGACTACTATATACAAAAACATGTCTGATGTTATTGACGATGGTTCTTCTACTGCTTACGGTGGATTTTTGACTAAAGAACAGAGACAACGATTAAGGGAGAAGCAATTGGCTGAGAGAATTAAAAAAGGAGGCGCGAGACCCGTTAAAGAAAACGAAAATGCTGGTGGTGCCTTGATCAGCACCGACCAAAAGCCTAGAGGAGCTTCCTTGAGCGATAGATGGGAAGACTTTAAGGTGAGATCTCCTATAGGCCGAGGTCTTGTGCTTTTGAAAGAAAAATGGGACGATTCAGAGAATGCCATGATTGCCTTGGTTAGAAGTGTATTCGAGAAAGTTACTGGTTTCTTTGCGGAGACGGAGCAGGCCAAAGTGGTGAAAAACTTGAGACAAATAGACCCCAGCTTCAAAATCACCGAATTTACACAAACATTGACCAATTACATTGTCCCTGAGTTATTGGATGCCTACATAAAAAATGACTCTAGCGTATTAAGACACTGGTTCAGCGAGGCTCCTTACAATGTCTGGGAAGCCGGTAATAAGCAATTTGTACAGCAGGGTATATTCTCTGATGGCAAGATTTTGGATATAAGAGGCGTTGATATAGTCACCTGCAGAATTTTGCAGCCCAATGATGTTCCTGTGTTAGTAGTCAGTTGTCGCGCTCAAGAGATCAACTTGTATAGATACGCAAAAACTGGCAAAATAGCTGCTGGTACCGAGGATCATATCCTTTTGAGCACTTATGCTATGGTGTTCACGAGAGTGCCTGAGGAAATTGACGACCCGGTTACTGAGGGTTGGAAAGTTATTGAATTCGTTCGTGGAGCTTCAAGAACTTTTCACTAATTTTTGCCTGCGAGTTAACTCCATATCGGTGAACTTTTAGCCACTTTTTACACTTTCTATGTATATACGATTTGTTCTATAGAGAAAATAGGATCATTTTCATTTTTTGTGTAATATTTTTTTTTTCTTTTGAGGTTGTCGATCCGAGGTTAACATTAGGTTATATATATACATATATATATATATATATATAAGAAAAAAGTAAGGTTATTCAGTAGGATGCTGGAAGGTATTGCAAGTAAGGAAGAGGTTATTAGTGTATTTAAAAGGCTAAAGCAGCAGCAAGCCAATCATGTTTGCTTTGATTGTACCAACAAAAACCCTACATGGACATCGGTACCATTTGGGATTTTGTTGTGTTTAGAATGTTCAGCTAATCATCGACAGCTAGGGGTGCACATTTCTTTTGTACGGTCTTCCAGTTTGGACAAATGGCAAAGAAATCAACTCAGAAATTTTAAACTTGGAGGTAACCAGGAAGCTAAGGAGTTCTATATGAAGAACGGAGGGTCGCAGTTTATTAACAATACGAATAGAACAGATATCAAAGGTAAATATACTTCACCAGTAGCATTGAAGTATAAGGAAAAATTAAGAAAGTTGGCCCAGGAAGATGAGAGAAAGCATCCTGAAGAGGTAGTTCTCGATGATGTAAATGCCGTTTCGGAAACAAACAGCGAGAATAAAAAGGAGGAAGACTCAACAGAAGATTTCTTTAGCAACTGGTCGAAACCAATAAATGTATCGCAGTCATCATTATCATCATCCGGTACCCCGAGCGCTTCACAGGAGGACGTCAGTGCACCAAAAAAAATTGTTACACCGCGCACCGCGACTAAACAAGGTGCTTCTACTCAACCAAAGAGATCAATTTTGTCTTCAAAGGGCAACGGTCCTCGTAATCCGCGGATTAACAGTAGGCGAATTCAAAAGAATACCAACGACGATATTGATTTCGATGAAATAGAGAGGAAGGCACGGGAAGAAGCTGAAGAAGCTAAGAAGCTCGGTTACAAGCCAACAGAAGAAGTGCCTCAGGCCTCACCAAAAGCTGCAGAGTCTTCAAAAAGCTCAATTTCCTTATCGAGTGGCCCTTCGAATGTCAAGGACAACGTGAAAAAGGCTCCAGTGGAAGAAACTACACAGCAGTTCCAAAGATTAGGTTTTGGTATGACTATGGGATCAAACAACCTTTCTCAGGGCACTGCCACAAAAAAATACTCTGAGCCTGTGAGTAGCAGTAGTGGTGACATCGTCAATAAGTTTGGTTTCCAGAAGGGGATATCTTCCGACGAAGTCTTTGGTAGGGGCCCTAGGTTCGACGAAAATTCCAAAAATGAAGCAAGAGATAAATTGCAAGCATATAATGGTGCTCAAGCAATTTCTTCGTCTAGTTATTTCGGTGAAGGAGATGGTGAGAACAATAGTCGTGGCTCCGGAGACTTTGGAGGCTTGGAAGCTACTGCCAGAGAGTTCGCTTCTGGTCTTAGCTGGGATTCTGGTCAGGATATTGAACTTTTGAAGGATGCTTTGGAAACAGGTGCGTCAAAGCTCGGTTCATATTTAAGAGATTATTTGAACTGAGTTTATGGATTTGAACCCAGAAATACGTAGAAGAGGGCACCGTTGGTAATGCTATTTTGGTTTTCCATAAGGTAAACGGGCCTCACAGTGATTGCTACTTGAACTGCTGTTTCTTTGTAGCTGTTCAGCTATTCATTTCTGCCATAGAAGATGCTTTTGCTAAGGTGTTCAGAATTAAAAGGAAAAAAAAAAAAGACGCAAGTACGAAGTATAGAGACATAATATAAACACGAACTAATTTGAAAAGTCAAACCACCTCTCTTTTGAAAGTTGTTCATACCTACCAAGAAAGAACCATCAATCCACTACTTGGGGGTTTAAAAAAAGAAAAAAAAAAAAAAAACCACCTTACTTTGAGTGCTTTGGGGTGCAAAAAGAGAAGTCCTGTAGATAATCAAAACCTTGATCTTAGATACCAAATGGATTTTCGACAAGTACTGACTTCGGACAAGACCGAATAAAGAAAACTTCTACCCGTCTTTGAAGAAATTTGAAAAATAGAGTAAACACGATGTCTCTAAAGTCGGTCAATCTGAATTACCTATATTACTTGTCTTATTATCCTTTACTTACCAAGTCGGCTACCGCTGGTATACTTGGGGGTTTGAATGAAGTAATCGCGTCTGTGATAGCAAAGGACTACAGGGAAAGCACGATAAAAGGAGCGAGGTTCAAGCATATTTTGAGTCCCAAAATTTTTACCATGATGATATATGGTTCTTGCATAATGACACCTATTTCGCATCATTTATATGGTCTTCTTAATCGAGCATTTGCAGGACGGAAAATGACCCTCAAGATGAAAATAGCACAAGTATTGTCCTCCTTAATGTTTATAAGTCCTTTATTATCGGGCATTTTCACAAGTTGGTTGGCCCTCACGAATAATTATCGAGTTTCCACAACGAACCTCAATTTCGCCGAGGAGTTCAAAAGAATTGTTAATATTATTGCTAGTGGTTTGAAAAATTCTTATTTGCCTATTTTGAAAACATCTGTATTCACCTCCTTGTGGAGTTTTGTAACAGCTCAGACGTTTCTTGATCCAGAGATATGGGTGGTATTTTTCACTTTTGTCTATTTCGTGCTTGGTACCGTTCAAAATACGAGAGTGAAACTCTTGCAAAGACAAAAATCAAAGAAAGACTGAATAGCAGAAAAGCAATTGTGATTTAGTTTTGTTTTGAAGGACCAGGGGAAGATAGTGTTACAGGTAAATTCTTATGTGGTTGCGGACAAATTAATAATCGTATAATATGCTTACAAATTTATAACCATAGAATAGTCGCACTGTATGTATATATTTAATATTTAGCAATAAAATTAGGAGACAGCATGTTTGCTTATAAGGGAAGAGTAAGCAATAAGTTAACCAACCTGTTTAGTCAAGTGCGTACGATGCTAACCGCTAGAGCTGTTGTGTTTAGCAAACACGGTGATCCTAAGGAAGCATTGAGTACTCACCAATATGAAATTGACGATGAAAAACTAGGAGCAGAAACTGTCCTCGTGAGAACATTGGGAGCCCCAGTTAACCCTTCTGACATTAACCAAGTACAAGGGGTTTATCCATCGCAACCAGAGAAAACCAAAGAATTGGGTACGGCAGAGCCATCTGCAGTGGGAGGTAATGAAGGTCTCTTTGAGGTATTGAAGGTAGGCAGCAAAGTCACCGGTTTCCTGCCTGGAGATTGGTGTGTCCCTTCTACAGTCAATATGGGAACTTGGAGAACACATTTGGTAGCTCCTGAGGAAAAGTTTCTTAAATTGCCTAATCCAGAGCAATCGAAGTCTCTGGGTAAGGCCTATGGTTTAACCGTCAATCAGGGGGCTACTATTTCTGTTAACCCATTGACGGCCTACTTTATGTTGCTGAATTTCAGACAACTTAGTCCTGGTAAAGACTGGTTTATCCAGAACGGTGGTAACTCTGCTGTTGGTAAATTAGCTACCCAGATTGGTAGGATTCTTGGAGTCAACTCTATCTCTGTTGTGAGAGACAGACCCAATGTAGGGCTTTTGGAAAAGGAATTGAAAGAAGAATTTGGTGCTACAAAAGTGATTACTGACGCTCAGAGCTCTTCCAGGGACTTCAGTGCGGAAGTAAAATCCTGGGTTAAAAACACTGGTGGTGAAGTTAAGGTTGCTTTAAACTGTGTAGGTGGTCAGAATGCTACCGATATTGCAAGAAAACTTTCACCTAATGGTATCATCGTTACCTACGGTGGTATGTCCATGCAGCCTGTATCTATTCCACCCTCTTTGTACATCTTTAAGAATATAACAAGCTGTGGTTTTTGGGTCACTCAGTTTTTGAAGCAGAATCCCGATCTCAAAGAGAAGATTGTGGCCGACATTGTTAAATGGTACGAAAATGGTGAATTGAAGGATGCGCCTTCTGTCGAGGTAAAATTTGACGGATCTGGAGACCTTGCATCTTTTGTTATTGAAGCTATCGCTAATTCTAAACAGGGTAAGCACTTAATCACATTTTAAAACTACTAAATAAAACTTTAGACCTGTTAACAAGGGTATCGCCTGCTTACTTAGGAGTCTAAAGAAAATCACGTCAGAAAAAAAAAAAAAAGACTCTTGAGTATTATCTACAGGTTTGTTTTTTCTTTTTTATTTAGTTCCTATACTTACGAGTTGTCTGCTTGAATTATATAGCAATAACAACCTTTGTTTCATTCTAGTTATCACTAATCGGGTTCTCCTCGGGCAGCCCTTCTCTTCGCTTCATTTTGTGTTTCTTCCGTTGTGTTGTTTGCGAATGAGGGACGAGCCCATGTTGAGCAATAACACGACTGTTATACATTTGGCATATACACTAAATCTCTGTAACTTAGACTGTGGAGTGAAAGGTATGCCAGTCCAGTCCCTAAATTACAATCTCAGATATATTGAAACTATCAGGGACGCTCAGGATCACAGAGGGTGTTCTGTAATAAACATAGACAGTAATTTATAGTGAAGAGTCCATTGAAAAATAACTTGAACTTTGATTAGTTTCTCGTTGTTTCCTGGACTGAAATTTTCAGAAGGGGTCAAAAAAAAGTTAGTTTAAGTGGAAGAAACAATAAGGAAATGTCATACGCCTTAGTGTCAGACAAGGTCTTGCTTGAGGATGGATTAAGGCCGGCTACGGTGATATTCTCAAAAGAAACAGGGAAGATATTACACATAGAGGGAAAGATGTTGGACATGGATGATGGGCTTCTAGGTGTTTTTGGTATTCCAAAGGAGAACTATAGGAACGTAACACCTCTATGCGTTATTCCAGGGTTAGTAGATTCTCATGTACACCTTAATGAGCCGGGAAGAACTGATTGGGAAGGATTCGAGACGGGAACGCAAGCCGCAGCGGCAGGAGGAGTCACTACGGTAATTGACATGCCATTGAACGCAATCCCTCCCACAACCAATGTAACCAACTTCAATTGTAAAATTGAGGCGGCCAAGGGCAAGACATGGGTAGACGTTGGCTTTTGGGGTGGCATGGTTCCCGACAATATCGGTGATTTGCGCCCTCTCGTAGCAATGGGAGTACGAGGATTTAAAGGGTTTCTTATAGAAAGTGGAGTGGATGAATTTCCAAAGATTAATCGAGACTATATAATCCAGGCGATGAAATCTGTTAAAGGATGTCATACTATGTTGATGTTTCATGCCGAAAAAGAGTGCTGTGGACAAGACAAGGTACCTGAGGGAAAACTGGATCGGTCCACAACTTGTGGTAGCCCTGATCCTAACGCCTACAGCTCTTTTTTGAACTCCAGACCTGATAGTCTAGAAGTTAATGCAATAGAGGAGATTGTGGAATGTTCGACATTAGAGCCTTTAGTTCCATTACATATCGTGCATTTAGCTACTTTTGAAGCGATTCCTTTAATAAAGTTGGCTAGAGAAAGGAAGCTTCCTTTAACAGCAGAAACTTGCTTTCACTACTTAGCTTTGAATTCTGAGAAAATTGCTGATCGTTCTCCCCATATGAAATGTTGCCCCCCAATTAGAACAGATAAGAATCGAAGATTATTGTGGGATGCCTTAAGAGATGGCCTAATCTCCACTGTGGTATCTGATCATTCTCCATGTACACCAGACTTAAAGGGTTTTGGTAAAGGTGACTTTTTGTCCGCCTGGGGTGGTATTTCATCTGTTGGTTTTGGCTTGTCTGTTTTGTATACTGAGGGGCAGAAGCTATCTCCTCCCGTGTCTTTAAATGATATCAGTAAATGGTGTTCCTGGAATACCGCTAAGCAAGTTGGTTTGGCACATCTAAAAGGTAAAATCAAGGAGGGCTACGATGCTGACTTTGTCTTGTTTGATCCAGAAGCTCGGTTCAAAGTGTCAAACTCGGAGACTTTTTTCAAAAATAAATTAACCGCGTACGATGGCATGTCTTTTCAAGGAAGAGTGTTGGAAACATACTTAAGAGGCAAAAAAGTATATAGTATCGATAATGGCCATTGCGTTGCTCCATTGGGCAGATTAATACTTGAACCTAGGGTAGACTAATGCAACTGCAAAAATGTAAAGGCATGTACTAGCGTGTAAATAATATGGTAAAAAAAAAAGGCATTACTTTTATTTATTTCAAGAAAGATCCCAGGGAATTTATTTGTTTTCTCTTCATTCAAAGAGACAAAACTTTGTCGCCGTACTTTTTTTGGTACAATCCAAGGGCCTTTATGGGAAAAACAAATCTATAGGATGGATATTCAATAGCACAACTGTGATTAAAGACTCCTTCTGCTTGCTCGAATTCCCATTCACCGGTGGGTAGTTGCTTATCCATAATAAATTTAATTCCTTTAGCTATCGGAACTATATGTGGATAATCAGCTAATATGAGACCGATGACAGACCAGGACGTTTGCACAGTCAAAGACTGGTTAGAATTTACATAAGTTCCCGTTTCACAAGACTTTATACACTCAGACCATCCTCCGTCTTCGCGTTGTTTGGAAACTAAAAAGTCGCAACCTCTTCTCACACATTCAGAATTAATGTAGGAATAGCCCGCTGAATATAAAGCTTCAAGGGCAAACATTGATGCATAAGTAAAGCAGATTCCCCACGAGCCATACCAAGATCCATCATCTGCTTGGCTAGTAATTATATAATTTGTAGCGTTTTTTATTGCCATAAGTATTTGATCTCGCTTATAATTTTGAAAGTATTTTAAAAAGTATGTCAAACCTAAAACCGATGAGTCAGTACACTCAACATAAGGATATTCTACCATGATGTTATTAAAGACCTCCGCAGGATTAATCAATTCCAACAAAGGAGTGCTTCTTATAACTTCATATGTGGAAAATGAACCAAATTCAAACTTTTCGGTATTTTGTAAGCTTAGGAGGACGTCAACAGCTGCATGGTAGTCTACTTTCTCTATTTCACGCTTCATATCTGAAAAAGCAGGATGATTTTCGACCATAATGATAGCTTTCAAAGCCTCTGCTGTACAATCACTTACTGTGTAACCTTGTGGTTTAGTGCTGAAAGGCCAGCCGCCCCGGCGTTTATCTCTAAAGCTTCCGGAAATGCACTCTTCCGTGAACTGCGATCTTATTAAAAACCTACATGTTTTTTTGATCATCTTGTGAAATTCAGGTCTGTCGGCTAGGCCTGCCATAATAAAATACTGAACCATAAAAGCAGCCTCCCATACTTGCGAGCCGTTAGTACCCATAACCGTCATTCCTTGCGCACTATGAAACACGACATCTTTAGACCTATCAACCAATCTTTCGAAACTCGTGGAGTCCGAGCCTTCTTCTAAATATGTTACAATCATATTAAATGCAAAGCTAACTGGGGCAATACAAAGATAATCCGTATTAAGATACTCCTTTTTGATTAGTTCATAAAGTTTTTTGTTCGCTAGCTTCAAAAGCCATCTTGGTCTCACATACCTCTCATACTGAACAACGCACCAATTAAGAAAATTCAATATTTTCGTATGTGGAAAATAGAGATCCACCCCACAAACATTGTCTCGATTTGCCGAAAAGTTAATACTTTCGTAAGGTAATTGCTTAGGTGTATATATCTCGTTTCGGATTTCGACGAGTAAAGGATCCAAGCTGCATTTTGTTTGATTGGCAGATAAATAAGCCAACGGCAAGTATATGGCTCTCGTATGCACCCACCATTTTCCAGGATGAAGAAAGGTGCTGTACGGTAACAACCATATTTCTGGAGGCGCAGGATTCACTCCTTCCCACTCATACAAATTCAAAATAGCCAACCACGCTTTCCCCCAATGCGCATTTCCTAAAGCGCCTCCTAGCCTGTGTAGTGTTTGCCTCGCTCTAACGCATGCGACGTTATCTGCTGGTAAGCCTAGTAATCTTAAGGCCACGTAATTCATTGTTGTTCCAAAACACGTAGACTTGTCTTCCGAATGAAGACCCCAGCCTCCATCAACAGGATGCGCAGTATTTACAATGTATCTGATCATTTCAAGCCTCTTTGGCATTGGAATCTCCAATTTACAGAAGTAATGTGCTGCAACGTATCCAATATTCATAAACATAGGACCTCTATACGGACAAGGAAATATTCCACTAGAGTCTTGTAATAGCTTGAAGAATTCTCCTCCTTTTATGGCAGATTGCAAGGGTGTTGTAATATTTGTACCAATTGGCTCAGGAAACTCTTCAAGTTTGAGAAGATGCTGAACATAGGTGCTTTGCGGTATTACTTTACTTTCTTCTTCCAGTAAATACTCCCATGTCTCTCTACCAAATTCATCTGTAAACAACCTCCAGCGCCTAGGGTCTGTCCCTTCTAGTCCAATTTCTTCCGAATAATACATAAGCACTTCTCCCAATGCAATGTTAGCCTTATCAGTCCTACATGTCCCGGATCTCGAAAAACCAGGTTAAATTACACAAACTTATAGTTACACAAAATGCTTAATCAAAATGGTTTCGTGTAGGGCTCATTATTAAAAAAAAAAAAAAAAAAAGAAGTCGAAGAAATCATCAAGTTGGTAGAGGCAACCGGTTAAGAAGTTTTCTTTTAACGGGAGAGCTTATCTGTGTGGAAAACCTTTTGTTTCTTTAGTATGGGTAAGAGGAAGGTATCTCAGTTGCAAAGTGCTGAGCATCGACTTTCTGGAAATAATGCCGGAGGTGCAAAAAGCAAAGAAGAGCAAGAACAAAAAGACATCGAAGTAGATAATACTCCTTATGAACATATAGTACAACAAGAAGAGAGTGGTGAAGATGAAATTAACGAAGATCGTGGAATAGAAGACAGCGATGAGGGTGGTTCTGATACAGAACAAGAGAGTCAAAAAGATGAGGTCGCGAATACAAGACAGCCAGCTAATAAGAAACAAAAAAGACAGTTTAACGAGCAAGATATTCAAATAGCAAGGGAAACTGCAGAGCTATTTAAGTCTAATATTTTCAAACTAGAGATAGACGAGTTGATTAAAGAAACAAAATTAAAAGATAATCATGTCTCTAAAATAGAGAAAGTTTTGCATAGACTCCACGACGTAATTCGCCAAATACCTGGCACTGTGGGCTTGGAACTTAATGAAGCAGAAAGTTATTTCAACACAAAGAAGGTCGTCATACCGTTTCCAGATCCAAAGCCTGTGAAAGCAAAATATAAATTTTCCTATCTCCCACCAGAGGATATTACCTTAGCCGGTTCTTTCGGCTTACAAACGGCTATAGATAAGGGCACCACAACATCGATCGACATGGCGCTTGTTATGCCAAAAGAGTTGTTTCTGGGTAAGGATTACTTAAATTATCGGGCCTTGTACAAGAGGGCGTTTTATTTGTCTTATTTGGCTGATAACCTAATTCGCTTGGCGAAGAAGGAACACTTGCCTTTGAAGGTTTCTTATGGGTTTCATAATGGTGATTATTTATGTCCTATGTTGCGCTTGGATAGTTTAAAGACGGACAACGAGGAGGATTTGTGTTTTTCTGAAACAAAATTCACCATCAATTTGTTAGTTGGTTTCCCAAAGGGAATTTTCGACGCTAAGAAATTACTTCCGGACAGAAATTCTATTAGAATACAATCTGAAGATACCGTTCTTCCAACGCCAATATATAATTCATCTATTTTGTCACTGACATTATACGTTCACTACTTGAAGTATTTGTATACTTCGAAGACTACAGCAGAGGCTTTCCGAGAAGCTTGTATTCTAGGTAACTTATGGCTTGGACAACGGGGATTCGGGTCGTCTTTTAATAGAGGTGGATTTGGTCATTTCGAATTTGCAATTTTGATGAGCGCACTTTTGAGTGGGGGTGGTTTAAATGGAAATAAGATTCTTTTGCATGGTTTTTCTTCTTACCAACTTTTCAAAGCAACCGTGATATATTTGGCAAACATGGATTTGTTGGATAACCACTTGTCATTTTCGAGCTCATTTGAAGAGAAACAAGCATCAAAGTATCATTTAGAAGGCTTCGGAGAACCAACGATATTCGACAAGCATACAAAATTAAATGTTCTTTGGAAGATGACAAAGTCTTCTTACATTAGGTTACGTCATTTGGCGAACGACACAACAATATTGCTAAATGACTTGGTAAAGGACAGGTTTGATCAAATATTGTTGATGAAGTCGGACTTTGACTTGATGAGAAATGATTTGGTAGTGACGCTTAATATCCCGGAAGAATTTTATGATTCCTTTACCGCCTTGGAAAAAATTAGGCATATTAGTTTTGATCATTATGCGGTTACTTTTATCTATGGTATCTTAAGCCAAGCACTTGGGGTTAGGCAGCATCTGATTTATATTCGAAACATGTCGGACGAAAAGCCATTCTCCATAGGTAAGCGCAAAGGCGCAAATAGTAGTGGCAGTTACTCCATTGGGATCAGACTAAACGAGAAGGAATGTGAGAAGCTAGTGACCAGAGGCCCTATGAGTAGTCAAGAAGAAGCTGGGAAAAAATTTCGTTCATTTTGGGGTTCTAGAGCATCTTTGAGACGATTTAAAGACGGAAATATCCAACATTGTGTTGTGTGGAATTCAACAAACCAAGAGCCTGTTGTTATATCTATTATCAAATACGCACTTGACGTTCATCTTCATCCGGAATGTTCTCAAAGTGTAACATATGAGAGCGGAAGTTTACTTCAAAAGTTACCACTTCCTTTATTACCTTCTGGGTCTAATGAGTTGCATAGCACAAGTTTAAGCTTCACAAAATTGAAAAATTCGTTTGAAGATTTGTCTAAGACCCTTATCAACTTAAATTTGCCTTTAAAAGTAAAGAGCTTGGCTCCTGCTTCTGCGTCCTTGAGAGACGCTTCTATTTTACAACCAGTACCATTTGCTGTGTCTAATCCTAACTTTTGGAATGATTGTGTGTTGCAGTTTGAATTTTCTACGAAATGGCCTGACGAGCTAATTGCTTTGGAGAAGACAAAAACAGCCTTTCTACTAAAGATTAGTTCAATTTTGGATAAAGAGACGGAGTACAGAACTTTTTTGGCTAAAGACAACTCAATTCCTTTCAATGATTCCATTGCCTTGTTGCATATATGCACCCCTGACGGTTATGGCTTCAGGATAAGAGTTCTAACCGAAAGAGACGAGATTTTATATTTAAGAGCAGTAGGAAACTCGGACAAGCAGAAAGCGTTGATGCAAAAGGTTTATTTGAAATTTAACCTGAATTACATTGGTGCCGTAAAGCATACAAGAACAGTTGCTACCCTTTCACTGCATTTTCCTTATTATTCACAGACTGTGAGATTATTTAAATTGTGGTTGGACTCTCATTTCTTGTTGCATCATTTTACTGAAGAATTAGTAGAATTGATCTCATTAAAGCCTTTTGTGGATCCTGCACCATACTCTGTTCCCCATTCCGCTGTGAATGGCTTTTTACAAATATTAAGCTTTCTTGCTCATTGGAATTGGAAAGCAGATCCTTTGATACTTGATCTAGTCAGAAGTGGCGAAGATTCTACTGATCAGCTACACCAGAAATTGAGCGAAAGTCTTGATGTTAATGCATACCGTTTAATGGAAGATAATTTTCATAAAATTAGGAAAACTGATCCTTCCGGCATAAGGACTCAATTTTTTGTCGGTTCTAAGGATGATCCATCTGGTATTCTCTGGTCTAACGAGGTGCAATTACCGATAGCCAGCAGGTTGACCGCTTTGAGCCGTCTTGCTCTAAAGGTTATTAAAGAACAAGGCTTAGATGAGAGTGTGACTGATTTGCTATTCACAGGAGCATTACATGAATATGACTTTTACATAACTGTGCAGAGTAATAGCTTGACGACTTCATCCGGTGTTCTTCCTTCGAACGCGTTTAAAAATTTGGTAAATGCGGAAAATGCTTTCCCCGATGATTTGGCAACAAAGTACGATCTTACCCAAGAATATTTGAGAGAGCTTGAGAGTAAGTTTGGTCATATCGTTATTTTTTCTGCAAGAAAATTTAGTTGCCTCAATGAAGACGGTACAAACGTAGTTACCGGCCTTTTCATTCCTACGTATTTGTCAAGGAAGAAGTTCAAAGTTAATTTAGGAATTAACGTCAAGCCCATTGAAGATAGTGAGGGCGAGGTAGTGCTAAATGAGAAGTCTTTGTTGCGGGAGATTACTTTGCTAGGTGGTGATTTGGTTCAGAAAATTCGAGTACAAAATATTGCATGAACGGATATAGTTGGCTTACGTTATAGATAGATAATTGTTGTAATATTTAGTAGTTAGTTCAATGTGCGATTGTGTAAGTTTATCTATGTGCGGTTTCGCTTAACGATTTACTCTAATGAGAGTGTGTCTAAATTCGAGTTAGACTAATATGGATACAGATGTAATAGAGAGAGAGTTGTTAGAGTTTGAGAGGCCATATCCTACTCTTGAAGAGTCAGTTGCCCATAATGCGTCGGTGCTATATAAGCGAAAAAAATTCTTCTTACATGATTTACGAACAATGATAAAGGTTTGTGGGTATCTACTTTTGGGTTTAATATATTTGCTTGATATGTCGCTGATATTTTTGATTATTAGAGCATTTACACATTACACATTATCGAATCCTTTCCCGAATCCACAAATGAGGTTTATTTTTACCGATTCCAGCAGAGGGGCTATAGCTAAGTTCTTGCTCGTTAGCGTGATAACACTGAATGTGCTTTGTTTTTTAATACACCTTGTTTATGGTGCATATGACTCGACAAAAGGAGATGGATATTACCAAGGTGGACTAACTATTCAGTTTATCGGGGAAAATCCGACGGCTTACCGCATCAAACTACTATTTCTTGACTTATTCTTATTTTTGATGCAGTTGATATACCATAGCTTAATGTGCGTAATAGAGGATTCACAAGTACTTGAGAAAAATAATAATCCGGATTTAACTCATGATTCCTTGTTGGATCGAAATGAAGAGTACATGGAGAACGGCTATAGCGGTTGCGTAACTGTACTATCTATAGACCTTTTGAAAAACGTTAAAACCGTTCTTCAAACGAGAGGAACTTTTGAGATACGAGATATAGGATCGCAGGCTATGCCAATATGACATCGTAACTTCTGACTGTAATCATGTATGCCATTCTACTACTGAGAGACCATAGTAAGTAAAATGGGTGGTGAAGAGGTCAGGTGACCTCATCTGGCACTTCTCATCTGGTACTTAAAAATTTCACTCTGAAGAGGCCAGTTGTAGAAGACATACTTAAGTGAGGGAGCAAAAATGTCGAATGACATAGTAGGAGTGGAATATAATAGGGTGACAAACACATCGTCGACAGATTTCCCAGGCTACAGTACGGACCAGGATTATTCTTGGGATATAGAAAAATTTAAAAAAGACTTTGAGATTGATATATCTTTCATTTCGGAAAGAGTAGCCAATTTCGACCTTGTCAATATAGATACGGCTATCGCAAATGCTTTCCGAAGAATAATGATAGCAGAAGTACCTTCCGTAGCAGCAGAAATGGTCTACATTTTCAACAATACCTCAGTCATTCAGGATGAGGTTTTGGCTCATCGCATTGGATTAATTCCTTTAAAGGTTGATCCAGATGCACTTACTTGGGTCGACCCTAGTTATGACGAAAAGGAACGCTTTACTGATGAAAACACCATTGTGTTGTCTCTTGATGTTATGTGTTCCCGCAATCCTCATGCGCCTCCGAATAGCACAAATCCACAGGAATTGTACAGGAACTCACATATTTATGCTAAAGACCTCAAGTTTGAGCCTCAGGGTCGTCAATTGGATATCTTTAAAGATAATCCCGTCCGTCCTGCTGACCCTGATATCTTAATAGCAAAATTGAGACCCAACCAGGAAATATCCCTCAGAGCTCATTGCATTTTGGGAGTTGGTTGCGACCATGCTAAGTTTTCGCCTGTCGCAACAGCTTCCTACAGGTTAATGCCAACTATAGACATTATTGATACTATAAAAGGTGACGCTGCAAGAAGATTTCAAAAATGCTTTCCTTCAGGTGTGATCGGAATAAATGATAAAGGTGAGGCCTTTGTATTGGATCCTAGAAAAGACACTGTGTCTAGAGAAGTTTTAAGGCACGATGAGTTCAAGGGCAAAGTAAAGCTAGGACGTAAGAGATCGCATTTCATATTTAATGTCGAATCTACCGGGGCTATGTCGCCTGAAGAAATCTTTTTCAAGTCCATCAGGATATTGAAGAATAAGGCAAACTACCTCAGAGGCTGTCCAATTGGACAGTGAATTCCCTTAGCTTTTGGATAATTTTTTGTAGATTTAGTTTAGCAAGTAAGAAAATCGGTTCACGTGACAGATGATCGAAGCACCTTACGCGTAGCGAGCGCTGAATGATACCTAGAGAGACAGTGCAAGTTTTACGGCAAGTTTTATGAGTTGAAGTGGGATGTATATATTGCCAACTCAGTACTTGCAGGTCTACGAAGAAATAAAAAGGACGTCTTTGTCACATTCAACATGCAAACTTATGATATATGTGTCTTGTTTAAGCATTGATTCGTTATGCGCAGCGAAGATACTAAGCACTATATTTAAGAAAGAACTCATACAATATCAATTGATACCAGTGGTTGGGTACACTGATTTGCAGCACCATTATATGAAGCTTGACAATGACGTTAGTAATGTAATCCTTGTAGGATGTGGAGGTATGCTAGATTTGGAAAGCTTTTTTGATGTGAACGAAGAGGAATTTCTTCCTGATGAAAGTAATGGTAGCACGGTAGACAGGAGTGGGGACACGTTGTACCTTTTATCGAAAATGCGGAGGCGGATATTTATCATCGACGGACATAGGCCTTGGAACTTGGATAATATTTTTGGGTCATCTGTTATTATTTCATTCGACGACGGATATATAGATAGTAATTTAGAAGAGGAAAAGAAAGCTTATGAAACACTAAGCCAACTGAGTGGTGATTCAGAGGAAGAAAATGATTTTTCAGAGGATACGACCGAGGAGGATGAAGTGAGCAACGAGGAAAGCGACGAGGGAGACAGTGAAGATTCTGTATCTCGAAAACGAAGTCGACAAGAGAAACAGTTGGAACGCATGAGAAAAAGAAGGAAGAGCGAAATTTTAAGAAGTGAAAACATAATTGAGAACTACTACAATCAAGGTACTACGGTCATGACTTCGAACACTGCCATCGTGTATGCTCTTCTATCTAGCATTGGAGAAACAAATATAAATAATTTGTGGTTGGCAATAATAGGTACGTCTTCTTTAGACAATCAGTTTCCAGAAGTATACGACAAATACCAGCCATTATATAAAGAGGAAGTGTTCCGTCTAAATCCGACTGCTAATGGCGGTACTGATGTCAATGAGAAAACAGCGGATTCTACAACGCTCAACATAGAAAAGGACTATCATTTATTTCTTCTTCGACATTGGACACTTTATGATGCTTTTTTTTATTCTAGTCATGTCAATTCTAAACTCAATCTATGGACACAAACAGGCAAGAAAAAGTTACACAAGCTTTTTGCTAAAATGGGAGTTTCTTTAGATGTTGCGCAACAGAAATGGTTGTACATGGATATAGGTATCAAGAAACAATTACCTACAATATTTAGTAGGTATTTACCAATGTATGGTTTGGAGGACATTGTTCGAGAAGGTTTTGTGCGAACTTTCGGATTCAGTGGTCAACTATCTGCAATTGAGTGTGTGGAAGCTTTGACGGCTTTGTTGGAATACGACTCTTCACTGGGCGAAAATGGACTAGGTGTTATTAATCAAGGTAATGAAAAAAATAACGAAGACTCTGTGAATGCGAGTATACGACATAGGGAAAGAAACTGGGTCGAAAATTTCTGGTCCTCTTGGGATGCTCTTAATATGAATACGAAGTCTTCAAAGTACATAGCAGATGGAACGATTAATCACCGAAAACATACCACAGGCTTCGAGGCACTAATTCAAGGATTGCAACAAGCGAAAGAAATTCAACAAGTAATATTCAGGACAGGAATGTCTTTGTTAGAAAGGCGACTAGTCAAAAATTTAAGATTATACCGTTTGTGTATTTTAAATGAGGGAACTGTTCCTGATTTGTCTACTTTATGCAATCCATTGATATTAGCAAAGTTGGGGACTTGGCTTCTAGAAAATATAACCGAGCTAGAATTTATGAATACCGAAAAAAGTATTTCGCTTAAGCCTCTTGTGGTGGCAAGCTTAGATGTTCCTAGTGACACATTTTTGGTAATTACTCTAGCGCCCAAATACCCGAGAGGCATTGACAACACTACTCGAGCCAAGTTAACACAACTGAATCAGAAATCGGCAACAGCAAGACTTAATACTTTCAGCGTTGCCTTCCAACAGACTGCAAGTTCTTCTGGAGCTAAGGTTAGAATTGATAGTTTTGACAGCTCCATTATTGAGATAAGAAGAGATGATCTTTCCCCTTTTTTGGAAAAGCTCACATTGAGCGGTTTAGTATAGAGATATGGAAACGAAAAGAAATACATTCTAAATAAGTAATCTTTAGTTAATGCTAATTAATCAAACATTTTTCAATTAACACTTAGAAGAAATAAAAGAAGAAAGAAGAAACTTTCCTCGTACGAAAACACCATGAACTAGAGAGGTAGTAGTGCACTTCTCGATCTTGAAGGAATGTTAACAAAAAAAAAAAAAAAATTTTCTAACGACAACTGCAGGATTCGAACCTGCGCGGGCAAAGCCCAAAAGATTTCAAGTCTTTCTCCTTAACCGCTCGGACAAGTTGTCGAATCCTAGATTTGAATCGGGATTAAGGGTTTATATCTTTATCTTAAGAAAAAAACATTGTCTGGTTGAGGAGAATCATCCAAGGAGTATAAGAATGTCTGAATAAGCGGCTTAGATCGATTAGAATTAAGAAACCTACAAGCGAAAATTAGTGAGCAAAAGCAGCAGTCAAATAATGATTAGGAGAACGTAATTAAACAAAAACCTCAAAAATTTAGAGCACCTCATATACATTCTCTTGCCCAAAGCAATTTTCGAAGAACACTAAAGTTTACTGTATAAACTATACACTCCTTATAGTGCCTCCTCGAATTTACGGACTAACTCTTTTGGCTCCGCACCACTAGATATGCCGTCACTCACTATGTTATTAATAGACACTGTTGGCGTTACATGAACACCAACAACTCTAAGATACTTAGTAAAATACTTCAAATCTGCTGTTGCGCCGTTTCCACTATTGGACTGCTTTTCTTTCTCTGATTGCGGCTCAATAGTTAAATCTTTCAAGATTTCTTCTTTACCAAAAGGTAATTTGATTTTGCTGAAGACAACGTCAGCAATTTGCTTATATATTTCATTACGGTTTAAGTTGCTGTTTGCAGTATCATAAAACTCCTCCTTATTCTCAAATAGCACTTCGGAAAATCCCCAGAACAACTTGTTAGTTTCGTTGCTCTCTTCATTTGCCCTGAGCAACTTGGATACCGAAAGCGAAAATTCATGTAAGTAGACTGAATTAGGGTGCCATGGTTGAACCACGTTGACAAATACAAATTGAAACTTGTTAGGATGTCTTCTTTGCAATTCGTCAATAACTTCTTGCTTGAGCTTTAGGAATAGCCTTGCACTAAATGGACAATTATAGTCAAGAAATAGGTTTACGACATTTGGAAATACCGACAGGGTTGTCAACGTTTTCGCCGAATGATAATAATGCGTTGGCGCAAACTTAGGTGATATCATCTTATAGAATTTATGATGTTTACTGTCTGTTCTACATGAACTAGCAATAATAAGTTTATAAGTATTGTTACATAATGCAACCTGATCACGTCAACAGTGATAACTACTTACCACAAAACGGTTAAAAATTCTTAAAAAAAAAAAAAAAAAGTAATACTCCACACTTAGTATATAGCCCTTGACTAAGAATTTTTGTAAATAACTAGCTATTAGAAGCAAACAGCCCCAGGAAATGATTTCCCAGTCTTTCAAACTTCTCTGCCATTATTTCTGCTAACGTTCTATGTCTTTTCAACGTCTCTGAGTTCTTAGAAGAAGATTCCGACCAAATATCATTAGTGTTTAACTCCCTAGCAGGGTCATATCTGAGGTTCCTTCTTCTTTTTGGTACACTGCTTGTGGGTTCCAAAATTTCTTTGCTCGTGTTGAGAAATACCTCTTTTCCCGGCCAGTTTAGGTTATGTAGGTCATCAGTATGAGGGCCTTTAAGCGTGGATGAAGTCATCACATCGTCATTAACAAAAAGTTGTTCTTCCCCATTGATTTTATCCTTTGTGTTTGAGGAAATGGAAGGTCTTTGTTCTTCTTCTTTATCACTTACTGATTCTTGCGAGGAAGTTGTCGCATTATTGTAGTTGATATACAATTTGGAGGCACTTGACGGTCTACTGTACAGTATCAGTTTGATTTTGGCTGGCGTGTTCATGCTATTTGTCCTGGTGTTGTCATGTTCACCAGCACGAAAGCTTTGACGGCTATTTGGATGAGGAAGCGGTCTATGCTCCATTTGGAACTTGGACTCCAAGGAATTTTTGGAGGATAAATCAAGGCTGGGCGTTCTCATACCCAAAGGACTCGACATTTTCTTCCTCTCCGAGCCTGGACCTCGAGAATTATCTGTGTCTTTCAGTCTTTGAACATTTACATCCACTATACCAAGACCATTCGAAAAGACAGTTTGTAGCGACGTGGGTGTTTTGAAAATATCTTTCCCGGCATCTTCCTTCTCTGATTCGGAGGATATCGAAGAGAAGGAAGAGGACGAGTTCGGGTTTATACGAATGGCGTTTTTCGACAACTTACCACCTATTACTTTAAATTTCTTATTATTTTTTCGATAAGAACCGCTGAATTTGGACAGTTGTTCCAAAGGCTGAAGATCCGGCACCGGTACGGGCTTGAAGGCGGAAATTTCAGTCTTTTCCTTTTCTTCAGTATTTTGCTCATTTTGACCATTGCCTCTACTTCTCAACAGCAACATGTTCTTGCCTGTTCGGGAATCTTCCTCTTCCAATTGTCTGCGATTCCTCTTTCTACTCTTTGTCTGCTTCGTCTCCTTGCCCTTTTTCTGCTCTTGGATAGAGGAATCCTTACCACTACCCATAAAAAATTCTCGTATCTTATGCCATATCGAAAAAGAGCCTTTTGTCGCTTCTCCCATTATAGTATTTCAGTCTTTCTCTTCACCTTGTTTACAACTTCCATGTTACAACACAGAATAACTAATAAAAGTCCTACAAGCGCAGACCATTAAAGCGATATCGTGTGTTCCTGTATATACATTACAAAGATAATCAACCAAGTCACTGAACAACAATTTTAATTTTACACTTTTCTGTCAATACAGAATGAAATGCTTCGTTAGTAGTGATCTCTAGCTTGGTCAAATTAAACAAATCCTCCTCACTAAAATTTTCATTGACAATATTGTGTTCACTTATGAATTCTTCGTATTCATCCTTTAAATAAAGATGAACATTTTCGCTAGGATTGAAATTAGCGACATCGTACAAACTTAATCTCCTTGCTAATTTTGTCTTAAGGTCTTGTAACCTTAGTGACACAGGGAGTAGGAGAACAAATATATCATCCTCATAGTAAAATTTTGTCTTTACTTTAGGTTGCTTATTCTCCAGATTCGTGCTACTAAAGCTTCCATTATTTTGCGCATTGCTCTTCAAAGGCTGGTTTAATGGATCATTGCCAGCACCACTATTGGAGAGGTTATTTATAAGGTTTGCCGAAGAAGATGATAAGGAGCGATGCAAAATTGAATCGGAAGATGTAGGGGTCGAAGGTTGTCTATAAAGCCCGCTTGAATTGATGTTGGAGTACTGAGACATCCTGTCTTGCTGATAATTCGACTGGTGACTTATGGGCTTCAGATATCTTCTTTCCTTCTTGACAGATGGATCAGTAGTTTCCCTGTCGAAGCCATTTTCTACTACATCAAATAACCTTAATACATCCTCGCATTTTGAAATATATGAGGGCAAAGCTATCAAGTTTTTCAAATAATGATCTAATTTTTCGCGTCTCAATTTTGAAATGCTGTCGTTCACGTTAATCAAAGGGCCCGGTATAGATGGTATAATCCTTTTATTTTCTATTTTACCAGCCTCCCATGGAAATAGTTCGAGCAATTTCACCTGTAGATCATAGAAATCCTGGTAATAACGGTACAAATATCGAATTTTACCGTTACTTAATTTAGCAATAACAAGATATTGATACCTTTTGTGATCCAATTGGTAGGAATCGACCGATGCCTCTAGTATGACTACATTCGGTGGGATGGGCGTGTTTTTTTCTGAATCTAAAGTCAGTCTCTCGGATTGAAAATATTGCGTATTGTGGGAAGATGGTTGTTGATGAGACGAGACTGATCCCAAAGCTATGGTAGAAGCTTGATATTTTGCTGTTTGATTTTTCCATTGATCTACTGTAGGGATGGCAAAATGATCTATAAGCTTCCTGGATTCCTCATGCACCTCTACCGGCAGAAAAGGATCGAGTAAGTTCACAATTTTCACGTACAGCACAGGTACAAGACCGGGCCCTCCTAACCTGTTTATTGGCTTAGCTATAAACCATTCATAATCATGATGGGCACAAATGATTAAGTTTTCCCCCGCCAGGATGTCCAATTCGTCATCCCTCTCCGCCTTGAATTCGAACATAGTCACCGCGTAAATACTCTGATTTGAATTCCTCGATGATACCCTAGACCCATTTTGCCTTGGTGAAATCTCTTGTGTCACCTTGGGACGCGATCTTTGGAACGATTCAAAATAACTTATTGGTACCATTCCTATAGCATTCGTCATAGGGTTGGTAGCTTCATACCATCCTTTTTTTTCAAGTTCTTCATTTTCTTCATTATTCACTACGTGGAAAAAATCTCCTTTAGAAAACGGCAACTCCTTTGGTCCCTGTGGTTGATAATTGTACAACGCTTTAATTACCTTCTTAGGTGATTGAAGGATGTTATCCACCTCTCCATTGTCCCCACTGGACACAGTTCTCACCGTTGAAATCGAGTGTTTAGTATTCCTCGGCGAATCCAGACCTCCTGGCTGCTTTTTTATTTTCCTGAATTGCTTTATCATTACTCTTTCAACTGTATCCCCCAAGTGATCTTTGTATAGATCCTAAAAATATCTCGAAGGCACTTGTCTTTGCGTGTATCTACCAATTCTTTCTCGAAACTTGTTTATATAAATTTAAAAAAAAAAAAAAAAAAAAAAAAAAAAAAAAAAAAAAAAAAAAA
>JAJLZR010000069.1:0-52161 GCA_030572315.1 [Candida] glucosophila | reverse complement strand
TTTTTTTTTTTTGGAGTACTCGAGGCCGTAAGCATGATTGATTAATTTGTTGATGCTAAGTTGCCGTAAGCTAGAAAGGATACTGTACGAATATAACAAATCGTCCGACAACGGTTCTCGTACAACTTTCTATATATATATGAGTTTTATTTAAAGGCCCAAACTAACGGGATAGGTTTATTAATTTTGGTTTTCAGGTAAAGGTAACTCGATGGGATTACCTTGAATAAGTAAGACTGAAAAGGATATCGAAGTGTTTTCAGATTCACAGGAAAAAAGTGAGAATAGGGCAAGTTTTAGGCTAGCACGAATTGTGGGCAGATTGAGTGAATAAAAAGCTTGTCCGTGACGAAGAATAAGTTCTGAAACATTTCGAAGCTCCAAAGTATAAGACAAAGCAACGGATCGAAAAAAGGTATCTTTAGTTTTCAAGAAAAAATAAAAAAAATTATGAGCGAAACAAGCAGCTTGAAGAAAAGTCGTACTCGGTCGGGTTGCTTGACTTGTCGAGATAGACATATGAAGTGTGATGAAGGGTATCCAGTTTGTATGAATTGCATAAGGTCGAAGCGACATTGTATGCGTGGAATGAGATTGAACTTTACCCGATGCAATGTTTTCAGACCCCCGGCTATACCAGGGAGTGAAGGACCAAAATGCTATCGAATTTTAGATCATTCTATTACCGTAGCCTCACAATTTAAGAACGGCAGAAGTCGATACCGGCATTACCTTCAACAACACACACCGGAAGAGCTTTGGGAGTCGGATGCTAGATTTCAACAAGGTGGAGGTTTACTCTCAATTTACTTTAAGTTGGCTCGCGAAAGCGACGACCCAGCTTTTCAAAGACGTGAAGGACTTAGCGAAACAACAAGAAGTGGGTCTTACAATGCGCTTGGTAAGAGAGAAAAAGAAGAGGGTGCTCCTTCTTTTTCTCCAGAGATTTTAAATGACAACTTCTTGAGGGAACCAACGAGTACCATTCCTCAAAAAAGGAATATTACGGACTCTAGGGGGTCCTCTTCGAGCCTGCCTCAAAGAGACAACAGCATTTTCTCCGGAAATCCTAGTAGCGAGAGGACAAAGAGCGTTACTAGGTAGTTATGGGGGAGTAGGCCCCTATGACACTCGCCTATAGGTTGCTTGTGGAGTAATTCATTAGATAGCAAGGCGTCGACATTGTTATCTTGATGCTTCGTATATTGGTAAGGCTAGCTCTTGATAAACAGAGCATTCAACGCTAGGGGAAAGATATATATAATCAGAATTTGAGGCGTTTGGAGAAAGGATATATATATTCCTTTATATGCTATTTTTGAATTGTTTCTCCTTTAAAAACGTGGTTTATCAATTTTAAGAAAGTGCATTTCGATGGGGATTTTACCAGTAAGGTAAGTTGCACTCTTCGAATCGCAAAAATCGAAGGAGAGAAATTCCTTTATAATAGAAAACCTTCAAAGAGCTAGCATCGAATATTTCTACAGCTCTCACAGAGGTGCTGGTTGCCGAAACTATTATCCCATTTCTCAAATTTGCATGACAAAGTATTTTAATATCCCTTTTTTTAGTTCATGAGAAAAAGATTTGTACTATACTAAAATATTGATTATACAACATGGATGTTTGTGCTCAGTCAAATCCATTAGGCATTATAATAGAGTCACGTATTAAGAACGGGTCAAGAGCAAGGTTCACTTTAATTTTCTATGGACTTTAATAGACTAAGAATTATCTACTCTTGACATTAGTAAGCTGGAGTACTAGACGTACAGAAGTGACTATGAATATATCTTTTCTTCAAAGACGCAATTGTTCCTTGTATACTATTTAATGTCGTAAAGTGGTGTGATGGGAGACCCATGTGGAAGTACAAGTATCAAGAATTCAGTTTAGGTTCGAGTTTGCCCATGTTTATATAAGTTCTCTGAATATGAATTGTATATTAAAGGAAATGCTATTTTTCAATTTTACTTTCCGTAGAGTATTACTAAAGTAATAGTAACTGCAACAAATACCTTGTACAGGCATAGATTGTGGACACAAAGAAAACTGATGGGTTTTGATTGTATGAGCTGCTTTAACGCATCAGATATCGACGCCTAGTAAGCTTTCTATTAGAAAGCGTTTAAATTTATCATTAGACTCTCAGCTAAAGTATTCATAGTTTTACATTTGCTCCTTGGGAGGTCTGAAAACAATGCTTTTGTATTATCCACCTCTAATAAAGCAGGATTTACAGAAACCGAGTTGTAGTGACATAAAGCCAACAGATAAATACGACCTGTTACTTCCATCCAATATAGTTGGCGCTTTTCAAAGCTTTATCAAAATAATCTTCAATCTTATGATGTTAAAAGTCGTAAAAAAATTCGCACCCAACAAAGAGTATCAGGCATGAAAAATGACATACTAGTCTGAATGTGTTCGTCAAATTTACTCCCTAATTTTAAACTATCTTCCATTAATAGACACTCATTATCTCACAAACAGGATTTTTGTTTCCAATAATTCATGCCTATCATTCCATTTATTTGGAGTAGTACTCTTCATGTCTGTAGCCTTTGTATTATTCATCAAATGAGAGGAACATTCGTAGGAATAAAAAAGTCCCATTCCATTCGACATTTGGTGGTATTCCCGTAAGTCTAAGTGGTAGAACAAGCTACAGGGATAAACGCACTCTCTAGTGGATTATTATTCACGGGGAACTCACTTACATGTTCTAGACTCCCCTTGTTCGTCCTCTACCACAGAAACTAACGCGATAAGCATTGAAAAATGACATATGTTTAACAGATGCTCCTATCACACTAAAAGTTTTACATCACATCGAATAATAAGAATATCTTATCTCTGTTCTAGGTTTGTTACAAAAGAAAAGAGACAATACTAATACTATACCTATGAAATCGACAAAAGAAAGGATTATCTTACGAATATGGCGATAAATTGCGCAATCATATATTAAGAGTGGGTAGCCATCACTCGAATTCCCGATCTTCGAGAGTGCCATTATTTAAAATTGCATTTAATATTTTCGAAGAACAGTCGCGAATAGTAATGTTTTGTTTTTTTTTTTTTTAAAGCACCTTCAGTATTTAGTCCACTCTAAGCTCAAAGTCACCCCAAAAATATGAGAAGAAATACATTAAAAATATGACTTAACAACCGCACTGGGGACCCAAATCTATTATATAGTCAATAGCTTCTTCTCTAAAATTATCGTCTTCTAAATGGGACTTTCCCTGTAGTTCGTAAACAAAGTTCTTTTGGTCTTTCAGATATTTGTCCCACACAGGAACATTCTCAATGCCATGATTATTGGGATTCAATGTTGAAAAAAATGAAACCCATTGGCTACTTATCAACTTTGCCAATTCAGAGCTTGATTTATCTTCGTTCCAAGGACTTGCAGTAACAAAATGATCGGAGGGGTTGTCAAACACGTAGACAACTTCTTGGAAATGTGTAGCTCCCACTATCGGACTTACCCCCTTATCTGCCACGTTCCATCTATATTTGTACACTTCAATCAGTTTATTCGCCCAATCACTAGCGATGGCTCTAGCTTGGGCCATCATCATAATGTCACCGAAAATAGATGAAATTCTACTATACTGCTTACCATAGTATGCTGGTATTGTTAAATTACTTCCAGAAACTTTCCCATTACCTTCAGGATAGAGTTCTAGTATTTTACTAATTGAGGAATTCCTCAAAAGTGGAAACTGTTTTCTCATAGCATCTGCCACTCCGCTAGTCGTATTTAGCCCTATTTTTGAGAAGGCCTTTCCCTCTTCTGTGTTGGTTCCTACAATGATGGGGATGTCAGGAATTACAGCAGGATCCACCATTCTAATCGAGGGAAAATATGGTATATAGTCACCGTCAATAAATGGAAAAGAGTTGACACTTTTGGTCAAAGCCTTTGTCTTCCCTGAGAACACTTCATTTAGATGAGAAGCATTAACCCCTTGTAAACACGAGAGACTTGAATTCCCAGTACAATTAAAATACAGCGAGATATTTTGATACACATTTTCGTTGTCTTCTGCCATCGTTTCACCAAAAATACCAGGAAGTCTTGCCGTCCCACTTTCCATAATTGCACCTTTTATAAAATGTCCAAGTTTACCGGAAATCAAATGCAAGCCTACACTGGTAGCACCGGCGCTTTCACCCCATATAACTATATGATTGGGGTCACCGCCAAAACCTGCTATATTTTCGTTTAGCCATTCTAATGCTTTTAACTGATCCCGCAATCCCACATTGGTGTTGCCCAGTTTTAGCAACTCGTCACCTTTCAAAAAACCGAAACCACCCAACCTATAATTTATACTTACACCAATAAAGGGCTTTCCCTGCTCCATACCATTCTGTACGATATAGGACAAATTATAGACATCTCTTCTGCTGCTCCCATCAGAGAAACCTCCACCGTGTATCCATACAGCAACAGGCAATGATGTTGCATTAGTACTAGGTTTCACAATATTAAGCGTGAGACAGTCTTCAGACCTGGGAAGTCCCTTATTGTCGCCAAATAAACCGAGATCGTAGCAAGCGTCTGAGTATTCCGTCGCCTCAAATGTGTCTCCATCAAACTTTGAATTAAGAGACACTGGATTCATAAACCTTTTTGATCCAACTGGTGGTTGTGCATACCGAATACCTAAAAAAGCATCCTGGTCAAAACCTTCGATGTACTTTCCCACCACTGTACCATTTAAAATCTGTGCCGAAGGAGTACTCGTATTTTGTCGATGATTTTCTTTAAATGGCAAAGCATGCCCGACCGTCAAAATTGTCAAAAAATAAAGGCAAGACACAATTCTCATCGTAATATCTCGGAAAAACTCATAAAATTTAAATTTAGTATTGGAATACTTCAAAAAAGCCTATGTATCATGTGCGCCTTTTATAGACACCATGAGCCGCTTAGAATACTTTTTTACCCCACTAGAAATGCAAAGTTTCTAAGTTGCACTTTTTCTTACTCTTTTTTTCATCAACTCCCAGTTTGTATTCTCCGCAATGCGCCCCTATCCTGCCGGTTAAAGTTTATTTTTATACCGACGCAGATCAAGTTCAACAAGCTGAAACCATATATTTGGTCCCACCTCGGCTAGCATCACAATAAATTTGGTAATTAAATTACTTCTTATCAATACGTCATAACGTTTACTTCTCTTTTTTGATAGGTCGTGGAATCACCCCTCCTATTTAATTTGTCATGCTGTCCATTGAAATGTCATAATATCCGATCCTTTTTCACGATAATTTTTTTTTCACGCTTATTTTTCTCTTTTACGTATGCTCTTCTCCGTTTCCGTGCTTCTCCACTGTCTAACTCATTAGTTTTGACATCATGTCGTTTTTATCCACCCCGCATTTTGAATAATACCATGTTGCATTAAAGTCCAATTTTGGTAAGCTGTCTGCATGTATAGTAATATACAGGACAGCATACGGAGAAACCCTAAAGTACTTATTCCGTATTTTGCAACTATATATTAAGTTCATGGGCTGCCCCATGGAGTCTTTATTTGGAAACAAAAGTAGTTATTTTGAAAATGAAGAACATTCTTTTTCTCCTTATCTTTTGTTTTTTGAAGCTGGTGGTAGAAGGCATACCCACAAATGCTTCATCTGATGAAGGACACAGTGCTTTGATCTTCGGTTCACCTAAGCAGTACCAAAAAAGTCCACCATTCTATCCTTCACCTGAAGGAGGACGCTTGGTCAGCGAATGGAAGAACGCATATGCCAGAGCCAGGGAAATCGTCAACACCTTAAACATTGCACAAAAAGTGAATATCACCACGGGAACTACAATCGGACGTTGCAGTGGTAATACCGGGTTTGTTCACGGTAAAGGTTTAGAAATCGAAGATGGATTTTGCCTTAATGACGGACCCTTAGGAGTTAGGGGCACAGACCTAGTGTCAGCGTTTCCAGCAGGTATTTCTGCGTCATCTAGTTTTAACAGAACATTGTTAAGGCTAAGAGGAAAAGCAATTGGAGCCGAATTTAAAGCCAAAGGCGCAGATATGGTCTTGGGTCCAGTTTGTGGACCGATTGGATATAAAGCTTTAGCAGGAAGAGTATGGGAAGGGTTCGGACCAGATCCATATTTGCAAGGAGTTTCTATCAAAGAGACAGTGGAAGGTACACAGTCTGAAAATATTATCGCGGTTAGTAAACATTTCATAGGCAACGAGCAAGAACACAACAGGTTAAATGTATCGACTGATGATCCCACGAAAGTCAAATCTATTTCATCGAACATAGATGACAGGGCTATGCATGAGATCTACCTCTGGCCTTTTGCTGAAGCTGTTAGAGCAGGTACAGGTTCGGTTATGTGTTCATATAACAAAATAAATGGTTCAGACGCATGTGCTAACTCCTACACCTTAAACAAGTTATTAAAAGAGGAATTGGGTTTCCAAGGTTTTGTAATGTCTGATTGGTATGCAACAAAGAGTGGTGTAGCCTCTGCGTTGTCGGGACTCGATATGGATATGCCTGGAAATACTCAAAGTGGAGGAAGCTTTTTTGGAGCAAACTTGACACAGGCAGTTGTGAATGGTACTGTTCCCGAAGAAAGGTTGAACGATATGGCGACTAGAATTTTAGCGTCTTGGTTTTTTGTTAGCGTAAACCACACTGGGCCTAATTTCTCTGTTAATACAGAGGAAAAGTATGACAACCTTTACTCAAGTGAATTTGTTCCTAAAAAACTGGGTCCAGAGGTACTAGTCAACGAAAACATTGATGCCAGGACGGACTTCTCTTACCAAGTCTCGGAAGAAGCAGCACTTCAAGCGATTACATTGATTAAGAATGAGAATTCGGCATTACCTTTAAAGAAGGAAAATGGAATCAGACACCTTCTACTCCTGGGACCAGGTGCAGTTTCGTCTAAAGATGGTTTTAATTGTGACAGCCTTTCATCTTGTCTAGATGGCGCTCACGTTTCGGGATATGGGTCTGGCGCCGGCCAGCCTGCTTATTTTCTGATGCCAGCAGAAGGCGTTGCTGAAAGATGCAAACAAGAAAAAATACAGTATGATATTGTTACTGAAAGCTTCAACTTCACTTACCCTTATTCAAAAGCTAAGTCTGCGGACGCTGCTATAGTTTTTGTCTTTTCTCATTCAGGGGAGGTTGTGGCATATCAGGGAGACAGACAAAATGCTTCTCTCTGGTACAATGCAGACAATTTAATCGCTAATGTTAGCTCTACAAATAACAACACTATCGTTGTAATAATGACGCCAGGATCTGTCAACATTGAATCTTTTGTCGAAAATAAAAACGTAACAGGCATTTTAATGTCTTCGTATTTGGGTCAAGATGCGGGATTGGCTATAAGTAAGGTGTTATTTGGGGACTATAATCCATCTGGTCGCCTTCCCTTTACTATTGCTAAAGATGATAACGACTATGTCCCAATAAACTACGATGATGGTCCACAACCTCAAGATAATTTTACAAGATCAATTTTCTTGGATTATCGATACTTTGATTACTACAACATAACACCTCGATTTGAATTTGGATATGGGCTCTCTTACTCAAACTACAGCTTCTCCAATATGCAAGTTCAAGAGGTAAAAGTACCCAAAGAAACATTAGATGCTGCTGGAAGTTACTCGCCATCATACGAGTTTAGACACAACGATCTTGATCCTGAGCAATACAAATTTCCTTCTAATATCTCCAAAGTAGATGGTTTTATTTACCCTTATCTCGAGAATACGGATGTCAATACCACCGAAAAGTATCCATATCCAGAGGGTTATTCGACAAAGCAATTGTCTACTCCATCGTTACCAGGTGGAGGAGTGGGAGGAAACCCATCTCTTTGGGATGTTTCATATAAGGTCTCAGCACAATTGGAAAACACTGGACCTTATGATGGCGCCTACGTGGCTCAATTGTATATTGGTTATCCTTGCTCTGAAAAGTTTCCTGTACCACCCAGGCAGTTAAGGGGATTTGACAAAGTTTATTTAACTAAAGGTCAGAAGGCCACTGTTGATTTCGACATAACTAGAAAAGATTTGTCGGTCTGGGACGTGGAATCTCAGTCTTGGATCGTCCAAAGAGGAACGTATAAGGTTTATGTGGGATCCAGTTCTAGAAATTTGGAATTGATGAAAGAGGTATCTATTCATTGACCGTTTCTGTCAGATTCTTACAGCAATGAATTTACTGGAATATTGACACTAGAATCTTCAATTATTTCTTTTTTGTTTTAGTGATGTTCTAGTCCCATTCATTCTATTAAATCAAAATGAAATAGACCTAGAGTGCTTTTTATATTTCTCACGATGCTCCGTTGTCTTTACTATTTCTGGAGTTTTTATTTTCTTTAGTTAAAATAGCAAAAATTAGTATGCAAATCTTACTTTTTACAAAGGTAGCACAGAAATTTTACTTTTGGTCAACTATGATAAGCGTAGAAAATATGTGTACATTGAATCATGACACAAGAAATGGGGTAAAAGACTTACGTCTTTTTTGACGTAGGACGCAAGGTGACTTATAAATACGAAGGAAATATAATAGTAAGGAATATTTCAAACTTGGCCGACTGATTTTGTTACACCAGCTTGGTATTTCGTCGATAAGCGCATGTCACGAAGATCGTCCTCATTATTTATACTCTAATTGAGTTTGCAGGCTCGTCTTTCCTTTAAGATTTTCAATTGTCTTCAAAAAGTAGCCGATGGATATCTCTTTAATGCATCCAGAACCATGTATTTAAGCCGTAACGAAATTCAAAACGGTTGCAAACAGTATAATAAGCTCACTTCAGAGCCCACGGTGGTCATTTTTGTATTTTGATTGTATCAAACCACATTGAAAAACAAGGCACTAAGTTGTCAAAAAATAACTTGAAAATACGACAAGAACTTTCCTCTTCACAAATACTTCATTGGTATTTTACACAGAAAAAGAATTAACAGAGAAAGGTATAACCTTAGATGTCACTTTTTTGTTTTTATCATAAATAGGAATCTCTTTTATCGAATACAGCACCAACGGCCTTAATATAAGATTTTATCAGTGAGTTCTACTATGGCAAATACTTACTTTCGTGACCGTCTCCAGAGTTCGGTATAATTAAGTTCATGGACGGTCGTGTATATTGACAAATGCTTCTGATGAAAAAATTTTTGCTCAGGGTCAAGAGAGTTTGATATATGACATTAACTTAGTATTATATTTTCTTTGAAAATGTCTTTAGGAACCTTATACGCAAACTTCCGTGCCCGTTCTTTGACTCCAAAAGCCATAGTCAAATACTACAATTTGGATGTGGCAGTCGTAGAGCCAAACGAAGATTACAAAAAAAGTTTTCCTTTGGGAAAAGTACCAGCTTTTATTGGACCAAAGGGCTATAAATTGGTTGAAATTATTGCAATTTCGCTTTACTGTATGTATTATTGACTTAGGGGATTTTTTTCTTTTTTTCTTTAAACATACCACATTTTGGAACTCATCGAAATACTTGGACGAATGATGAAATTTTTGCAAAATAACAGTTATCCCTGTCTTAAGAGATAATGTCGATAATTTTAAATCTGACCCTTTCAAAGGTTGAGTTCCAATGTGCTAGCGATTGTCTCGTAAACGCATATACTAACTTAATTAGTAATTAACTTGGCTGACCCTCACTCTAAGTTACTCGGCCAGAATTCAGGAGACTACTTTCAAATATTGAAGTGGGCTTCTTTGGTGAACTCCGAATTTTTGCCAGCACTCTCTAAAGTGTTCCCACCATTGCTTGGTAACGCTCCTTACAATAAAAAACTGGTCGATGAAAACTACGAGTACTCTAACAAGGTGGCCTCCCTTTTGGAGGAGAGATTGCAAAACCATACATACTTGGTAGGTGAAAGATTAACTTTTGCCGATGTGCTCTGTGCAAACCTCTTCCTTAGAGGCTTTGAGCACATGTACGGTGTCGAGTGGAGGAAGCAACACCCTGGAATCACCAGATGGTTCAAAACAGTCATTGCTCACCCAATCTTGAGTAGCTTCATTGGCGACTTCAAGTTCAGGGAAAAACCTCTTGAGTACACTCCCCCAAAGAAGGAGAAAAAACAACAACCTCAACAGCAGCAAAGTAAGCCTGCACCTGCTCCAAGTGCTGCTGCCAGCAACCCTCCTCCTAAGCCTAAGCACCCATTGGCAGAATTGGGTCCATCAAAACAACCTATTGACGCATGGAAGAGATTGTATTCCAACGAGGAAACTAGAGAGGTCGCAATTCCTTGGTTCTGGGAAAACATGTATGATCCTTCGGAGTGGAGTTTATGGAAAGTTGACTACAAGTACAATGATGAATTAACCTTGACTTTCATGTCCAACAACTTGATTGGTGGTTTCTTCGCTAGATTATCTGCTTCTCAGAAATTCATGTTCGGCTCTATGGTAGTTTATGGTGAAAATAACAACAACGGTATTACTGGTTTCTTTTTAGTAAGAGGCCAGGAATATGCTCCTGCTTTTGATGTGGCACCTGACTGGGAATCCTACAATTTTACAAAGATCGACCCATCTGATCCTGCCACCAAAGACTTTATCGAAAACATGTTAGCTTGGGACAAACCTGTCTTAGTCAACGGTGAGGCTAGAGAAATCTCCGACGGTAAGGTCTTTAAATAAGGCTCTCGTTACCTCGAAAGCTGCTTTCCGAGGTCTCTTTTGTACGCTAAGTATTATGTACGAAATGCGCGATACGTTTAATTTTGTAAGCCATAGTTTGTATGAGCGGGTAACCGTTTTTGTGCCAAAAACGACATTTAGGTCTGGCGCAGTCAGCTATAGTGGGCAGACTTGGAAGGTAGGAGAAAGTTAAGAAACATGCTACACCGCAAGGCCTCATTTATCAGTCAGATCCGTAGGAGGCCTCAATTGGTGATTGGACCGATTTCACTTTTGTTTGTGATCTATTTATTTTTCTTTTCATCAATATCATTCAGATCAAATAAGGCATCGAAGTATAACTACAAGAATGCAAACCAGAAGTGGTTTGGGATTAAAAAAGGGGCAGATACACTCAAAGGGTTACCAAAGAAGCACATAAGTCACTATGATTTGAATAAAATTACTACTACGTCCAACGGGGCCAAAAATAGGGAAGAAATATTGATTCTCTCACCCATGACTAAATTTCTTCCAGAATATTTCGACAATTTGGAAAAATTAACCTATGATCATAGCTTGATCGAGTTGGGCTTTATTGTTCCACGAAATACCGAGGGAGATGTGGCCTTGAGACATTTGGAGAACCGAGTAAAAAGTGTGCAACGTTCACCTCTTAAATTCAAGAAAATCACAATTTTGAGACAGGACTCGCCTTCTTTGGGGTCACAAGTTGAAAAAGAACGTCATGCATTGGCGGTGCAGAAGGAAAGACGCGGGATGATGGCCTTAGCAAGAAATTCTTTGCTTTTTACTACTTTATCGCCGGTTACTTCTTGGTGTCTCTGGTTGGACGCGGACATCGTGGAGACACCTCCTACCATCTTGGAAGACATGATAGCTCATGATAAGCCAGTTCTCTCATGTAACGTATACCAGAGGTTTATTGACGAAAACAAACAGCCGGCAATTCGTCCATATGATTTCAATAATTGGGTGGAGTCACCCGAAGGCTTAAGGATAGCTTCGACTATGAATGATGATGAAATCATAGTTGAAGGCTATAGAGAAATTGCTACTTATAGGACATTAATGGCATATTTGTTTAGCAAAGATGGCGATAAGGACGTGGAGATGGCGATTGATGGTGTTGGTGGCGGTGCTGTTTTGGTCAAGGCCGATGTTCACAGGGATGGCGCCATGTTCCCATCTTTCCCCTTTTATCATATGATTGAAACCGAAGGTTTTGCAAAAATGGCAAAGAGACTTGGCTACGAGGTTTACGGCCTTCCAAACTATCTAGTCTATCACTACAACGAGTGATTTTTTATCAAACGAACACCACTAAGTTTTCTTAAATTTTCCATACAATTATACAGCAAAGTATTGCAATGTTTTTATAAATGCTACCGCTTTGTATTATATAAATACGACCTATTCTCGACCTATTCTGTCGTTGTAAATGTCAATACATTAACAGTTAATCTGTTTGTAGTCCTTGAACTTTAGGCCTCTTAGTGTCATCTCATCTCATGCACGTTATCCGCAGGAAGAAAATTTTTTTTTTTTTTTCTTAAATAATATATACAGAAGCTCATCTTTTCACTTAAACCTTTAATTGGGCTACCCTGATTGCTATAACAATGCAGCTTTCATGGAAAGATATACCACATGTTCCTTCGTCGAACGATATGTTGGACATAGTCCTTAATAGGACCCAAAGAAAGACTCCAACGGTTATAAGAGCAGGATTTAAAATTAGTAGAATCCGAACTTTTTATATGAGAAAAGTGAAATATACGGCCGATGGATTCAGCGAGAAATTTCAGGACATTCTTCAAGGATTCCCTAATATCAATGATGTACATCCTTTCCACAGAGACTTGATGGATACACTTTACGAAAGAAATCATTACAAAGTTTCGTTAGCAGCCCTTTCAAAAGCTAAGTCATTGATTGAACAGGTTTCGAGAGATTACGTCAGGTTGTTAAAATTTGGACAGTCATTGTATCAATGTAAGCAGTTGAAAAGAGCAGCTTTGGGTAGAATGGCGACTATCACCAAGAAATTAAAAGACCCCTTAATATATCTTGAATATGTGAGACAGCATTTGGGACGTTTACCTAGCATTGACCCTAATACTCGTACTTTGTTGATCTGCGGTTACCCAAATGTGGGAAAATCGTCATTCTTGAGGAGTATAACAAAAGCAAATGTGGATGTTCAACCTTATGCTTTTACAACCAAATCCTTATACGTGGGGCATTTTGATTACAAATACTTGAGATTTCAGGCTATTGATACACCAGGGGTTTTGGATAGACCAACCGAAGAGATGAATAACATAGAAATGCAATCTATATATGCTGTTGCACATTTAAGATCGTGCGTCTTATACTTCATGGACTTATCTGAGCAATGTGGTTTCAGTATTGAAGCACAAACAAAATTGTTCCATTCTATCAAACCTTTATTCGCAAACAAGTCGGTAGTGGTAGTGTTAAACAAATCAGATATTCTTGGTGTTGATGATCTTGATGAGGAAAGAAAAGAAATGATAAACTCTTTGACCACCGTTCCTGGGGTTGAAATCATGCCTGCTTCCAGCTATGAGGAGGACAATGTCATGAATGTACGTAACCACGCGTGCGAGAAGTTGTTAACTGCGAGAATCGAGCAGAAGTTGAAGGGAACCGCCCGTGTAAATAATGTTTTGAACAAAATCCACGTTGCTTTACCTCAAGGCCGTGATGATGTCGACAGACCAGCTTTCATCCCGGAATCGGCAAAGAACGCCATTAAGTACGATCCAAATGATCCTGATAGAAGGAAATTGGCTAAGGATATAGAAGCCGAGAATGGTGGCCCCGGTGTTTTCAACTCAAATTTGAAAGACCAATATTTCCTCGAGAATGAGGAGTGGAAAACTGACGTGATGCCTGAGGTCTTGGATGGTAAGAATGTCTACGACTATCTTGACCCCGATATTTCTGCTAAGTTGCTGGCTTTGGAAGAGGAAGAGGAGAAACTCGAAAACGAGGGTTTCTACGAGTCAGACTCCGACATCGAAGATGAGGAGACTCTTGATATCCGCGAAAAGGCTCAGTGGATCAGAGACAAGCAGAAGAAGATGATTAACGACGCTAGACTTAGAAAATCTTTGAACAATCGCGCAGTCATGCCACGTGACCAGGTCAAGAGATCTTTCTCTACTATGGAGAAACATATGGCTTCCCTTGGCCACGATACGACCACCTTGAAGAAACAAATTGCCAAGGGTCTGGTGTCTCCGAAGGAGAAAGAACTCTCTGGTGTTGATATTTTGAGACAAAATGAAGCTGCTGACACTGCTTCCAAGAAACGGAAAGCACCTGCCTCCCAGCGTGATCGTCTCAATGATGGGGTGGCCGATGGCGCATTAAGGTCTCAAGCTGACAGAATGGCTAAAATCGAAAGACGTGAGAGAAATAGGTGGAGCAGACAAGGTGAATCTGATCGTCACATCGATGTCTCTCTTCCTAGGCATTTGTATTCTGGTAAACGTGGTCTCGGAACTGCTAATCGCCGTTAATTTCTTTTTCTTTTTCTTTTTTTTTTTTTTAAAAAAAAAAGGGGCTCTTTATATTGCAGCTTTTATATACAAAGCCTTTTGGCAAACTGACTCTTTAAAAAGTATCCTTTCTCAAATACAAACTTATTTACTGTACTTTTCTGTATATTCATTATTTACACTCTTAGGTTTCATTCTTCATCGCTTACGTTTATTATTTTTGAGTCCGTGAGTAATCGCGATAACGGCTCGCTAAAAGCTGTGAAATTTTAAAGAAGTGGAACACGATAATCAGCGCAGATCACGTGCGTCTATAGATAAGGACAGCCATAATAGATAGGATAAATTGACCTTTATGTCCAATTTTAAAGAGGAAAATAAAGTACAAAGGAAAAAGGTTCTTCAGAAAAGGAATTAGTAAACGAAATTATCTAAAACATTTTGGAGGATAACTTATTTCTCCACGTTGACCCGGTTGAAAGAAGGGTATATGTCGACTAGTGTACATACAGGAGAAGTACCCAGTAGATTGGGAGCTAATGATCTGGACAGTGTGTTCAACATGGAGAAAAAAATAAATAGGAAAAGTAAAGAAGTGACAGCCATCCCACGAGAAATGAAGAATGAGACACTTTTCGGTTTATCAGAATTACCACCGAATACGGGACCACCACAGAAAATTTTATCGGGCCAAGGAGGAGCATCTGGCGTAGCCCACAAAAATCTTAGTCATGTACCCTGCAAGTTTTACAAGCAAGGGGTTTGCCAGGCAGGAGATTCATGTCCTTTTTCTCACAATTTGGAAGGGTCTTCTGCGGCTGACAAATTACCTTGCAAATACTTTCAGAAAGGATACTGTAAATTCGGACTTAAATGCGCATTAGCGCATTATCTGCCGGACGGAACCAGAATTAACGTGAAGGGAATTATGCTGCAGCGCAATTTCGCAAGAAATAATGATGATCAAGACAATAATTTTTGTGCGATTGCAGGAGGAGCTCTTAATGGGCGTTCTTCTATTAACGTGTGCAACAATGGAAATGGCTTTGCACAAGCGTTCGAAGTAGGTACGGCATTGCCGCATGGAGCCATTGAAGGAAAGCCAAATGCCTCTTCTCCGTCGAAAACATTTGGATCGTCCAAGCCGGTTCATAGATACCAACCTGTTTTTGAAACAACAGGAACAGATAAATTACTCTCCACTATTGGTGGGCCGATGCCTTTCAATCCCTTGGTATCAAGACAGACTGGTAACAAGTATAATCAGACTTTTTTAAATCTTGGGCCTCACAATATGCTGCATCTTTCTGGAAAGTCTTATTCCACCAATACCCCACCGCTTGCTATGTTCGAGATGCCTTCCTCCCAGAATGGGTTTGCTAGCGCCAATTCTTCAATGAACCAATCTCCTGCGAGCTATAATGCAAATTCGCTGTCAATTATGCCACCTTTTTCAATGAGAAGGCTGGCTCTGTCCTCTTTTTCTTCTCCACCCAATTTTAGCAACTCACTTTTGAATGAATCTGCTATTGTGGACGACAATGATGACGACATGGATGACAACAGTGGGTTTTTTGAAGACTACGTTCCTGGTTCACTCGGCGATTTAGTTTTGACTCCACAAGAGATGCAAAGAAGGGATTCAAGATCGCAATCAGGAACCTTATTGGTACGAGAACCTTTATTCACTCGAAAAAATGGCGAAGATGCAACGACTCATGCTTGCGGAAGCAGTGTCACAGGTAATATAAATAAAATGGACATTCAAAAAAATTCGCAACTGGAAGATGTATTTGTAATGGAGTAAAAATCAGGAATGCTATAAAAACTGGTAGAGACTGTTTTTCTATTTAAAAAAAAAAAAAAAAAGATAATATTCTTTTATGTACTATTCGACTTTCTATATGGAATGGTATATTTTTTGGTATATATGGTGAGGAAATAAGGCAGTATAAATTCAGGTATATTTATTGGTATTAACAATTCGAGCCATTTTACATATATTTTCTTTAATTGTCCTTCAGAAGGACTAACTTATCGGCAGTGTCTATCGGACCGTCTAAATTGAGTGTTATGCATGGTACAGACAACTGCAGCCTGTCCAATATTAAGTTATGCAGCTGCTTACTTAAGTGTCAGAACTGAATTACTGGTATAATTCGCACTCTGTAGAAACACGTTTTCAAGTACCTTCACGTCTTTCCTTCGTTTCTCTTTAGTCGAAATTGAAAACATTTACTAATACACAATCGTATTGACATAAAGTGTCTATTCACTTCGACCACCTGTCTGATGGTCGCATATGATGGACTTTTTTTTTTTTTTTAAGTCGTCTAAGCCTTTATTATCGAAGGCCATAGTAAGATATTCGTATTGTTATCAAAGGTTGTCCAAAGAAAAACACGCCTTTTTTTGAAATGTTCTCTCATTAATCTAGTTTTAGCTAATGCCTTCTCTAGTGGCAGCTTAGCAAATTTCTTGTTATTTTGAGTGCATATTTTACTAACCCAAGATGTGTCGTTCTATTTTGCCGCATAGTACTATTACATATTGAAATGGTCCAATTCGCAAATTGAGGTATCCGTCTTGAGACATGACTTTTTCGGTATTACTTTCTTTGTTATAAATGTCTTCGTCATATTTTTTTAGTAATTCTTAAAGGCATTCTTGTACTTCTCCTTCAGAAAAGTCCTCTAAATTGTCTCGATGAAGTAAGATAAAAGCTGACACCAATTAGAGCAAATAATGATCTTTACTACGACCCTAGCAAAAATTGGAACCTACGTTATGTTTGCAATCAGCGTACTTACGCTAGACCCAAGCCAAGTCAGAGTTACTAATAAGTACCACACAAAAACAGCACGATGTCTGAAGTAGTGTTTTGTAGGGCTTCAAAGCATCGCTAGCATATCAAACTTGTTAAATTCTGACTTCACTTATGAACATATCTTTATATTCCCAATTCAGGGTAGACATAAAGTACTTCTATGGAAATTCTCCACAGAACAGTACTTCTATATTTATGTAGGATAAAAAAAAAAAATAGCAAAGGGAATGTGATTTTAAATCTATTTATTGATATTGACCACTGGAACTATGTACATTCATATGTATTGCTACGAAAATAGAATCCTATTCAGCATTCAGTTTTTCGCTACGAAAGACATCGGCTGTCGCTTGCTGAAAACGAAGCAGGGCTTGTGGGTTAGTAAAATCAACTTGTGGCAGAAGTCCGCGGTTATAATCTGCATCGAATAAAGAACCTACTAGCAACAGCTCGTTAGTAAAAGGGTTCAATGAGTAGACTAGATTGTGTTCGGACGACCTCTCTGATTCTTTCTTATTTTCATCTACCTTTGATACCGAAAATCTCTCTTTTGTCTTCACCTTTAGCACGAATTGCACAAGGGCTGTTATATTGTTAGAATCCGGTAAAGAGTTAAAACACACTACCTTGGGATCCTTTTCTACAGCCACAAGTTCCCAACTTAAACTGGTATTGGCTGGAAAATTCCATGCTCGTCTGATTATGCTGCGAAGAGCTTCATTACCAGCAATTCCCTCTAAACGACTCCTGAGATATTCCTCTCGCTTTTCGCGTGGAATAGCACAGGACAATGCAAAAATCTTGTTGAGAGCCACGTACTGCTCCATTGCATGTTCTTTCCAGTCATTGAATTTGAGTTTTAAACTAGTTTCTCTCTTGAATTTTACCACACTATAAGTATTCACAGCAAATAGTCCAACTCTTCTGGCAAATAATCGGGGCCATGTACGAATTGGTGATTGGGAATATTTAGGAGGAATATACAAATCTGCTACTACTCCTATGTGCTTCAATGGGATTTGGGAAATGTCTATGCTTGGTGTCTTCTTTTTCTTAGCATTTGCATCATTGGCATAATGTCTTATAAATGGCCGACTATAAGAAAAGATTGAACGACAAGCGCCCCAGCATGTTATAGGACTCCCCCTTTTCAACATCCTCAACGTCTCTTAAAAGAACACTTGGATTCGTGCTTCGCTTTTTGGTACAAGATCACTTAACTAAAAAATTCGGTAGACGTGATTACATAAGTTTTTTTTTTTTTTTTCTTTAAATTTTAATAATCATGAAGAGCAGAGGTTGGATTATTCAGTCTCACACTTTGAAAGCATGATCTTGGATACAAGACATAAACCAGGTAAGCAAAAGTTAGCACCAGAGAAGGAAAGGTTTATTCAGTGCTGTGGTGACATTTCTTTGGAGTTAGTTTCTTCCTTGAAAAGCTCCAAGGACATAAATCTAAATGGGCTCATCGTTAGATACGCAAAGAAGTATAAGCTAAAGCAACAGCCAAGACTTACAGATGTAATAAATTCGATTCCCGATCAGTACAAGAAGTATTTGATGCCTAAACTTAGGGCGAAGCCGGTAAGAACGGCGTCAGGAATAGCTGTGGTCGCAGTGATGTGCAAACCCCATCGATGCCCTCATATAGCCTACACAGGGAATATTTGCGTTTATTGTCCCGGAGGGCCAGATTCAGATTTTGAGTACTCCACTCAGTCGTACACGGGATATGAGCCCACATCTATGAGAGCTATAAGGGCAAGATATGACCCCTACGAACAAGCAAGAGGAAGGGTTGAGCAGCTTCGTCAATTAGGACACTCCATAGACAAGGTGGAGTATATCGTTATGGGAGGAACTTTTATGTCATTACCAGTTGACTATCGAGAGGACTTTATCACACAATTGCATAATGCTTTGACAGGCTACAATGGTCGTAATCTTGATGAGGCCATCAAATATTCGCAACAGTCCAAGACAAAGTGTGTCGGTATCACTATTGAAACAAGACCAGATTACTGTACGGAGACACATTTGAGCGACATGCTTCGGTATGGTTGTACAAGACTAGAGGTGGGTGTGCAGTCGGTGTATGAGGATGTTGCCAGAGATACTAACAGAGGACACACGGTAAAGGCAGTATGTGAGACCTTCTCAATAGCAAAGGATGCTGGATATAAAGTGGTAAGTCATATGATGCCTGATCTTCCCAATGTGGGTATGGAGAGGGATTTGGAGCAATTTAAAGAGTATTTTGAGAATCCTGCTTTCAGAACGGATGGTTTAAAAATATACCCAACGTTGGTCATCAGAGGTACTGGGCTATATGAATTGTGGAAAAAGGGATTATACAAGTCGTATAACGCAAACGCTCTTGTTGATTTGGTGGCAAAGATTTTAGCTTTAGTTCCTCCATGGACTCGTATTTATAGGGTTCAAAGGGATATTCCAATGCCCTTGGTGACTTCTGGTGTGGAAAATGGTAATTTACGTGAGCTTGCATTAGCGAGGATGAAGGACTTTGGTACGAGCTGTAGGGATGTCAGGACAAGAGAAGTCGGTATCCAGGAAGTACACCATAAGGTTATTCCTGATCAGGTTGAACTAATCAGGAGAGACTACTATGCTAATGGTGGTTGGGAAACCTTTTTGTCTTATGAGGATCCCAAAAAGGACATTCTCATCGGGTTGTTAAGACTTCGTAAAGCTTCGAAGAAATATACCTATAGGAAGGAATTCACATGTGAACCAAGCTCCATAGTCCGAGAATTGCATGTGTATGGATCTTCTGTACCCGTGAATTCGAGGGACCCTAAGAAGTTTCAACATCAAGGTTTCGGAACTCTTCTAATGGAGGAAGCAGAAAGGATCGCCAAAGAAGAGCATGCTTCCAAGAGAATTGGAGTTATTTCAGGCGTTGGTGTTAGAAATTATTATAATAAGCTCGGATATAGCTTAGAAGGTCCCTACATGGTTAAATCACTCGAATAAAACTTTTGATGTATAATCCCATATATAGCTGTACAGTATAATCTCATCATTCTATCCGCAAATTTTAGTAAGCCGAAGAATATACCAAATAATAATAACAGTAATAATAAAAGAAAAAAAAAAAAATGCCATGCATATGTTAGAGTTATTACATAGATGAAAATTAATGCATTTTTCACACCGGCAGCAGTTCCCTTGCCCAACCAGGTATGTCCTCGCCAGAACCACCGACTGGTCTCTCCAAAACAACATTCTCTAAACCTAATGAATCACTGAGCCATGGATGGTTAATCATTCCCCCAGCATCTGCTCGTGCTTCTGGTTTGATAGCTAGCATCGGAAGCAAGAACTCAGTAATTTCAACAGCGTCATTGTAAGAAAACTTGTATTTTTCGATAAGCACATCACGTAAACCCCATGGCTTTAGCTTTTGAATGCGCTTCAATTCGCATCTAGAATTGAAATAATCTCTACTATAATAACCTTCTTGTAGTAATTCACGCGGAAATGGACCTAATAGTTCAATAATCTGGGCTATATGATCGTCATCCTTAGAATATGACTTGCCTTCTCTAGGATCAAAAAGATAGTCGCCGGTTAGTAGTTCGAAAATCAAACACGCATATGACCACAAATCTGCCAGAGCACCCCAATGGGACCCAAGCAAAACCTCAGGTGACCGATACTGTCTCGTTTGGATTTCATCCGTGAAATGGTGGAAAGTCCAACACGAATTGCCCAAATCCGCAATTTTTACGGATATTAATTCATCCTCATTTATAAGCGTGGAATTACTAGTTTCATGTAAAATGTCAGAATCATCTGCATTGGGAATAGGCATGGGGTCAGTAGTTTTATGCAAAGTAATATCAGACAGTGTATTATCAGAATAATCATCATGCTCATTTTTTCCATTCAATGTATAAGGAGGACTCTTATAAGGATCCGCGAACCCAGCTGAAATAATATTCTGGGAGCCCGAAAGAACCCTACCCCCTATAGAAGCTTTCACAGGGGTATTTGAAGTCGAGGATGAGAAACCAAACCTTGGAAAAGACTTCGTAAAACTACTGACAGGCGAAGGTAATGGCTGTGAACCCGTGATCAATGTTTGTCTTCTGGAAGAACGATGCTGTCTGCCAGAGGAAGAATAATTCATCTCAGAAGTGCCCCCAGCGTGTCCCGAAGTCCACGCAGTGGAATCCGCTTCACGGTTGGCTTTCTTTTTCAGTGCTTTTCTTTGTAATTTTCTGTCTTCGCCTTCTTTCTCAACCAAACGAACAATCAGCTCAACATCTCCAACCTCGATAAGCACATTTTCTGGCTTAAGGTCTGTGTGTATAACTCCACATATGCGATGTAGACAGTCAAGAGCTGCTAACAACTGCTTCGCTATTTGTTTAACAAAAACTACTGGAATTCCTTTATGCTTATAGCGCCTTATCAAACTTAATAAATTCTCCCCCAATACCTCAAATACCATCACGATGTGACTACCATTGGGACCTTCGTGCATAAAATGATCCAATAGCAATATGACATGCTTATGTCCGGGATGCTGTGCATCTGAATTAGTAACTTTCTCGAGAAGTTTGATTTCATCAATAGCTGTCTCTGCATAGTGTTTCGCACTTCTGACCACTTTAATGGCAACATGGCAACATCTGTCATTGTCTCTCGCGAGCCAAACCGTGGAAAAATGCCCCCAACCTAATTTTCTCACCAACGTATACTTATTATTCTTATAGTTCTCTCCTATGTAACAAGTATGGTAACCTCCTGGAGCATAATCTTTCAAATCCTCTTCTTGATCAGGATATACGGGATCTTGCACCTCCTCATCATCGATGTCAAAATTATCTTCCTCCTCGGAAAACTCCGTCGTCTCCTCCTTCTTTCTTCCTACACCTTTGCTGGTTAATTTTATACCTGGTTCACCTAAACCTGGTTCAAAATCTGTCTGTAGTGGTGCAAGAAAAGGTTTTTGCTCCTTTTTATTCTTTTCAGCCTTTATTTTATTTTCTCCATTGCTGTCCCTTTTTATATTATGTGCCTCTTGCAGTTGGCTATCATTTACGCTTCCATTATGTCCCAGAGTACTTGAATCAACATTCTGGAATGCTATCGAGAGGTTGGACTTTGGGTAATCACTACAATTGTGCATTAATCTTAATTTTCAACTAGAATTTCTTAATTGTTTAATATTCTATGTCTTTCCTTAAAAGTTGATAGTTCGTACGTGAACTTGGAAAATTTCCTTCCACCAATTTACACCCAATCTGCTCTTATGTTACCACTTTAGCAACTTACAATAGTTCTAGTAGACCTTGCTAACGACTTTTGCTCCGAGCTTGGTCCAGTTGAGTGATGACGAAGTACCTTTTTTTTTTTTTTTGTAACTATATACAGGACTATATTTTTTCCCCGAATTTAAATTACACCCCCCATAAATTTTTTCAACTAAATTAAGATGGCTAAATTGAGTGTATATACCTATAAAGATGTCACTTAGAAGAATACTCGGATATGTTATAGGATAGTTAGAATGTAAATCAGTTGTTCATTTCAACATCATTATCGGTGTTTTTAGAGTCATCTTTTTGAGGATTTTCTTTTGACTCATTATTTTTAGACTGTTCTCTTTGGGAAGCCATTTTTTCGGCCATCTCAGCAGCCTTTTCATTCTCTTGCTTCTGTCTGAGAGCTTGCTTCTTTTCCTCCTCTTTCTCTAAGTAGCGACCCCTGATAAGGTTACCAAGAGAAGCCAACTCTTCGTATTTAGCAATGTACTTGGCCCTAGTGGAGTCAAAGCCCTCCTCATATAACCAATCCTCAGCTTTTGCGAGCATATCGAGCAATTTCTCTTTTTCAGAATCACTAGCGAAGTCCTTGTATCTGTCATCTAATTTACCTCTCAAGTCATAAATGTACTCTTCCAAGGCATTCTTTCTGTCTTCAGTCTCTGCTACCAACTTATCCTGAGCAACCATGGATTCTTCTTGCTCCTTGAAGGAGTCTCTCTCAGGGTCAGTCAAAGCTGAGGTGAAAGCGACGATACTCAAATCATTCTTCTTGACAAGCTTCTTAACTTCACGGTATTCAGGCTCTTCTTCCTTCTCTGCTCCTTCATTCTTTTCTTCACCTTCCTTCTTGTTTTCTTCCTTAGATTCCTTTTCCACCAATTCTTTGACCAACTGCTCTTCCACAGTGTGAGCGGACTCAATAGTGTAGAAACCAGAAGGGTCATTTCTCAATCTCAATTTACATGCAATAGAAGGCTCACCTTGGGACGGAACAACATCCTTCAATTGCCATCTTGCAACAATTGGATCGGTACCAACTGGTAATTCTTGTCTCCTTGTGTATTTGGCTTCAATGTCAAAGTCACCCTTTCTGTACAAAGTGATGACCTTAGTAGAAGGGAAAAAGCCCCCTCTAGGGAATACCTCTAAGTGGTCATCATCTTCATCCTCTTTGTCCCAGAAGTACGAGACAGTGTAAGGATTGAAGTCTTCAAATTTGAAAGGTCTCACTCTCAAAGTTGGGGAGTGCATAGCGCAGATGAAAGCATTACCTCTTACGATAGCTTCATCTTGATTCAAGGTGAAGGATAATGGTTTGTGGAATACTTCAGTCAACTTTTGTTTAATGGAAGGAACTCTACTGCTACCACCAATAACCTCAATTCTGTCGATGTCACTTACTGACAATCCTGCATCCTTCAAAGCAGTTTCAACTGGAAGGTGGATACTGTTAAGCATTGGCTCTAAGAAGCCCTCCAATTCATCACGGGTCAAAGAGGAAGAAACATCCACATCATTCATCAAGGACTCAACACTAAATGGTGCTTGAGTGTTGGCCGACAAAACTTTCTTCAATTTTTCTGCTGCCGCCAAAAGTCTGTAAAAAGACTTAGGGTTGGACTTAACATCCAACTTGTATTTGCCCTTAAACTCTTCACAGAAATGGTTTGCAATAGCATAGTCAATGTTTCTTCCACCAAAGTGCTTGTTGCAGCCTGAGCCCAAAACTCTCAATTCTCCTTTCCTAACGGCTGCAATAGAAACTTGGTAAGATGAATGGCCAACATCAACAAATGCCACCGTGAGTGGCTTGTCGTCAGGCATATCTCCTGCCTTAAAAACTCCGTATCCGACAGCTGCAGCTGTCACTTCATTAACGATTCTCACTGGGTTCAAGCCTGCTATACGAGAAGCATCGCTTGCCGCGCGGCGTTGCTTCTCTGTGTACCATACTGGAACCGAAAGACAGATATCCGTGATGTTTGCCTTGGTCTCTCTAACGGTTATGTCTTTGATCTTATTTATGTACATAGCTGCCAACTGGGTAGAAGTGAATTCTTGCTCTTGACCCAAGAAGTTCACTTTTGCTGACACTCCTCCTTCCTTATTACGGAATAATGGTACACTAAAGTATTGCTTCTCAATCTCAAAATCTGGATCGTCATAATTTAATCCCAAAATTCTCTTCAAGTTATCAACTGTGTTCTTTAAGTTAGAAGTTTGTTGGTTCTTACCTGTTTCCCCAATAAATCTATTTCTAGCTCCGAAACCAATCAAGGCTGGAGTGGATCTATTAGAAACCTCATTTACAATAATATCAATTCCTCTATTTCTAGCACATGCAATAACTGCATTGTTATTACCCAAATCAACACCAAATGGAGTCGACATACTCTTTTATTGTTCTATATTAAAATTCTACGTCGAATTTGACAAGCACAATAATTAATATAATGAGCAAAATTTTCAAGAAGATTCGATGCTTTAAAAAAAAAAAAAAAAAAAAAAAAAAAAAAAAAAAAAAAAAAATTTTAAAAAAAAAAAAAAAATTTAAAAAAAAAAAAAAAAAAAAAAAAGAAAAAAGAAGAAAAAAATTTTAAAAAAAAAAAAAATTGCCAAGACCAGGGGCGGGTAACGACAGTATTGATTCCAGGCGAAATGGCCGATAGAAAATTAAAGACGTTAATGTTGCATTTGCATTCGTTAGAGGATTTAAAGATTGATGACGAATTCGTACAATAGCATTTTTAGATGAACATCTAAACAATAATATGGCGTTGTTCATTCTTTTTAGCCAATAGGCTGATAATTTGCAGTGAGAGTGATCACATGTAAAAGTAGGTTTTATGTAGTGTCAGAAAGAGCACGCTAACTAGAATATCCCTATTAGGATTTTGTATTACGGGCTTTTTAAATGTAGGGAATGACCTTATAAATTTAAGCTGCTAAATCATATCTATCCTTTTTAATTTTTTGTTCTCTCCAAAGGAATAATGACAGCTTGATGCAGAAGAAGCCTAAAGTATGCAGATGTAAGATGCATCAAGATATAATGAAGGTAAGACTACGCGGAAGCTAAACGAAATTAAATTTGTAATGTCAATAATGTCAAAGCTAATGGATTTAAGATAGCGATTAACAGCTTAGCGCGCCCGTACCAACTTTAACAAGTTTTCCAGTTTTTTAAGAATTCTGTTGGTCGCTAAAAGCAAGACAGGTCATATTTTTGACAAGTTTGCTACAACGATAAAACAAATATATTTGAAAACTTTAAATAGTCTCATTTTATCTCTGCATCTACTTCGGTAAATACCTTGCAAGCTAAATAAATCTAACTTCGTATTGCTACTAGCGATAATCTCTATTCGCTAGTTCCACAAATGTCAAATGATTCGGAGCTTCATGAAGTTGCGACAGGTAGGAAAAAGAAACATTAAATTAAACAAAAAAAAAAAAAAAAAAAAAAAAAAAAAAAAAAAAAAAAAAAAAAAAAAAAAAAAAAAAAAGACACAGATAAAACTAACTACTGTGAGCTTGCGCATACATCCAAATGACATAGATTACAGTAGTAATACGTTGGCATTAAAGTTAGGAATTCTTGCCCAATTTCTAGATTACTTTCTAGATAGAAATAGAGTATATAAGCAGATATGGATTTATATGCAGACATAGTGATATGAGGCATCTTATGAGCTCTGTTCGAGTATAGTGATAAAGGTCCGCCAACCTGGGCTATCGGTTAAGTTCATATACTGCTCTAAAGACCTCTCTTTAGTAAAATTGAGGAGTAAGTCAAATTCCTCTTCATGAAGTACATCAAGACGGGCAAGATAAGTTAAAAAATGGAAGTCACATAATTTAGAGCCGTCACCAGGATCGGAGTTAAGATAATTGTACACGTTTCGTAGGTCTTGCGGTTCACCTAAAAAGTCTCTATTTTCAATGATAAAGTCGTGAGTGAACATAGGAGATGGCGTTAAAGGAAAAGAATCCAGAAGAGTGACAAGCAAGAAGTCAACAGGAAAAGCGGGCTTAGCGTTGGTTTTTACTTCTAAGCCATACTCATTGATTTTCAGATAGTAAACATCAGGTACATATCTTGTGCCCTCTGATTCATTTATGTAAAGCATTGATGGATGGGTAGAACCGCTAACAATATCGGCTTTCACTAAGGCCTCGGCGCTATCAGATACCTGATAGGAACGAGGTTCAATTTCTCCTTGCAAACCCCCAGAGACCACACATGTAACAAATTTTGACAGAAAGATACCAGAGTCTGAGTATTTCGTAATATTAGGGTGCTTAACTTGGTGACGCGCCGCCATAAGAACTTCTAAACATGACAAAAAATAACTATCTTTGTGTCTTTTACACAACACGGTTCCGTTGCCCACGCCAGAATCCGTCAAATCGGTAAAAGTGATTCCCACTTTTTGTAAACCGAGCTTCGCTGCTACTCGATCAACTTGTGCTTCGTTTTCCCATGGTAAAAGAGTTATACCATCACTCTCACCTGCTTGTGGTGGCTCGTAGATTGCTTCAACTACTGCTTTGACACCAAGGGGTACTTTGTCGAACTCCTCATATTTACCATACAAATAGCCAATTCGTTGAGCTCCACTCGCCCTCCAAGGGTCTAAAAACTTATTCAAAAGAGTCGAATCAGCAAACTCAACATGATCCACCATTCGGAATTTTTGCTGCTGTAAAGTGATTGTCGATGGCTGACATTTACTGCAAATTCCCTTTGGGTAGGGTGGATGTGAACCACTAGGACAGTTAAGATTCACAGAGTAGTTCGCCTGTTCCAAAGGTGCAATATATGACGTTCCAATATTCTTATTCTTGCTATTGTTGATTTCATCTAAGTAGGCATGGAATGATTTATGCTTATATCCTTTCTCTTTCTTATACTCCTCGTCCCATGGGGGTATTGGCGAGCAATACTCACACATTCCTCTTTCTCCATGTCTGCACAACAGAGACCTCCCTCTTTTAATGTACCCATCTTTTTTGTCCAACTTATCATCCACTTCAAGTTGTCTTACAGCTACCGGTCCTGGTGCCCTTGCGATTGGTATTGTTGTACCTTCTTTTCTTGGCACCCCAGAGCTTCCTTTTGTACTTTCAAGGTTCTCATTTTTTCCAATATCATAGCTAACAAATAACAAATCACCGTTTTTTAAATTAAGTTCACCTAAACTCTTATCAAGAAATGCTTTAGCCTCTGTTCCTCGAACGTTAGGCTGATTACTGATATACACACCTTCCACATTATTCACTGATATTTCAGACAAGGCCTGTCCCAAAAGCCCTCCAAAATTATCTCCTACTTCTCCTTTTACACGAGTCATTCCCTCCTTTGTTCTGAACCTAATGATCTACATCATGTTAGTATATGCATCTCTTACAGCATGTCTCAAGCATTTTCTCGCTTTTCAATCACACATACCATTTTCAATTATTCTCTGTATTCCCCTGACGTCCTCACTAGCGATAACTGAAACTCGAAGAAAGAAAGAAAACGAGCTATACTATCTACCTGTCATACCTACCTTGATATGAAGGCAAAATGTTTTAGTGTATAAACCAACAATGAACCAAAAAAAAATAATAATATTAATATAAATATAAGTTTTTTTCATCTCTTGTCGTACTATAGTTCGCGATAGTACATTTGTCAATCTTAACAATACAGAGAAGATTAGCATTGTCCTTGCATAAAGATGACACGCTATACAAAGAGATTTACCAGTTTTTTTTTTTTATATTCGTTGATAATGAAGCAAACACAGTTAGCCAGTGTAGCTCCAGTGTAGCTTGAGTCCCTTGTAGTTGGTATCTCAGCACTAGGAAGTAGTAAAAACCTCAAACTAAACTACTCATATGATTCACATCTTATATCCCGGGTTCGAATCTCGTTCCTGCGCTCTCCCCCTTTTTTTCTTTTTTTTTTTTTTTTTTTTTTAATTCCCCTTGCTTCTCGGTTTTTTTTTTTTTCTATCCTTCATATAATCAGAATGAGGCGCATAAAGGCAGTGAAACGATAACCAGACAAATTTCTGTTTCGAAATAAAAGAGTTTTCAACAGTTGAAGCTGGTATTGGGATGATACCTAAGTTATACTTGCGCCATATTGGCCTTGCATTTGCTTTTATATTTTTATTGGTCTACTTGAGATTTCTGGGTTACTCCACTAGTACCTTATCTGGAGATACAGCAACCACTAAAAAGAATACTAATGGAAATAGTGAGCCACTGAAAGTCACCGAGCACCATGTTGCTATAGAACTGCATGTACCCACTGATGTAGCAAATATGGGTGATAGTAATATAGGCAGTAATCCAGAAGTTTCGAAAGAGGGAGAGCAGAAGCATTCGGCTAATGTGAATGTGGTTGTCGAAGGAACTACGCCAAGTAATACAAAAGATGAAAAAACTGGAAAGGAAAGGCCAAAAGCAGCGTTTGTTACGTTGGCGCGTAACGAAGATTTGTTTCTGTTGGTGGAATCAATTCGTCACGTCGAAGATCGGTTCAACAGAAAGTACCACTATGATTGGGTCTTCTTTAACGACGTTCAATTCACAACGGAATTTATAGAACTTACCAATGCGATTGTTTCGGGTAGAACAAAATTTGAAGTGATTCCTAAAGAACAGTGGGATTATCCGGAGTGGGCTGATCTTAAGAAGGTGGAGCAGACTAAAAAAACGATGAAGGCTCAACAAATTGTATACGGTGAGTTGGATTCATATAGACATATGTGTCGCTTCGAGTCAGGCTTTTTTTACCGGAGCCCTGCCTTAGCAGAGTATGATTGGTACTGGAGAGTGGAACCGGGTATCTCAATTTCTTGTGACCTCGACTACGATCTTTTTGAATTCATGCAGGAAAATAATAAGACTTACGGATTTACAATATCTATACACGAATTCGAACCCACGATCCCAACTTTGTGGGACCACGTCAAGGAATTTATGAAGAACCATCCAGAGCACATTGCTCAAAACAACCTTTTGGACTTTGTTTCCGACGACGGTGGCTATTCTTACAACTTATGTCATTTTTGGTCCAATTTTGAGGTGGGCTCTTTGCATTTTTGGCGTTCGAAAGCTTATAGCGACTTTTTCGAATATTTGGACAGCTCTGGTGGTTTCTTCTACGAAAGGTGGGGTGACGCCCCGGTACACTCTATTGCTGCTGCGCTTTTCTTGGACCGGAACCAAGTTCACTACTTTGGTGATGTCGGTTATAGACACGGTGTATACGGCCAATGTCCTTTGAGTGCTCAGGAACGTTACGCACATAAATGCACTTGCGATCCTGCCCATGACTTTACTTTTGATGACTATTCTTGCGGCAAGAAGTATTACGATGTTATGAAGATGAAGAAACCTGAAGGGGTATGAAGCATACTCTAGATTTATCGGATTCTTGTATCTCTTGTCATTTTTCTTATAGAGAACTTAGATTTAGACTTATATAATGAGGCGGCTTGTTTATCATTTTGTATTGAAGCAGATCTTTCTATTGACGCGACGAAGAAAATGTTATGTAAGCTTGCGTATTTTATGCATTAATACGCGTTTGCCTAAAATTAGGGAAAAAAGGAAAAGAAAGGAAATATTAAAAAAAAAAAAAAAAAAAAAAAAATCGGCAGTAACACTTAATCGAAATCGAGAAACCGATTATAGCCAAGGATAGGTGAAATAGAACTCAGAGAATTTGAAAATGTCAACTCTGATTAGACCAACCCCTCGGATAGTGAGGTTTGGTTTGCTTGGATTAGTATGTTTAGTCTCATTGCTTATCTTTTCCAAGGCTTCGCAAGTCAAAAATGAGATCCCTACTCTGGGAACGAAGTCGGACGCAAATCTGGATAGAAAGCAAGATGTGATGGTTCCAAATGATAAAGGTCCAAAAGCTAATGGGGAACCCGTTAAGGCTACTTTTGTATCTCTAGCCCGTAATGGGGATTTATATTCCTTGGCAGGTTCGATTCAGCAAATAGAAGATCGCTTCAACCGCAAATATAAGTACGATTGGGTGTTCTTGAATGACGAGCCATTTTCAGAAGAGTTCAAGACGACTACTTCAAACCTTGTTTCCGGTAATACAAAATATGGGCTCATTAATAAAGAAGAATGGAGCTTTCCTTCCTGGATTGATAAGGATAAAGCAGCGCAAGTGAGAGAGCAAATGAAAAATGAGGGCGTTATCTACGGGGATTCAATTCCTTATAGACACATGTGTCGTTACGAATCTGGATTCTTCTGGAGACATCCTTTGATGGATGCATACGAGTATTACTGGAGAGTAGAGCCAGACATAAAGATATTCTGCGATGTCAACTACGATGTCTTCAGGTGGATGCGTGATAATGACAAAAAGTACGGTTTCACTATTTCCTTACCAGAATACGGGAAAACTATTCCAACTCTCTGGGATACGACCAAGAAATTTATTGATGCCAACCCTCAATACTTAGCTAGTGACAATTTGATCGACTTTATTTCTATCGATGATGGGCATACCTATAACGGATGTCATTTCTGGTCAAATTTTGAGATTGGTAGTTTAGATTTATGGCGGTCGGAGGCCTATAGAAAGTATTTCGACCACTTAGACCAGGCAGGGGGCTTTTTCTACGAAAGATGGGGTGACGCTCCCGTACACTCCATTGCTGCTGCCTTATTCTTGAGAAGAGACCAGGTTCATTTTTTTGATGATTTGGGTTACTATCATGTTCCCTTCACCAATTGTCCGTTCGTTCCTAGCGTTCGTCAAAAGAATAGGTGCTACTGCAACCCTAACGATGACTTTACTTGGAAAGGATGGTCCTGTACGTCACGTTTCTACAAAGTCACTAACAAAGAGAAACCTGTAGGATGGGAGAAGCATACTGGCTAGTGGTTGCGCGTAAATGCCAGCTAGTAGTTGCCTACGAATATACGTACATTCCAAAATTTACTAATTTCAATAAACCGATAGAAAACTATCTCTCTAAGTGGTATATATCGATTTCCGAGCGCTTGGATGTAGTGTCCTTAGTATCCTGATATTCCCACTATTGTTACAGACATAAATTTTCTTTTTTCTTTTTTTTTTTTTTTTTTTTCAGTCATGCCATTGACTCTACTTCTAGTAACTATTTTTTGTGGGCGAATTTCTTAAGACATTAAGAGGCATAAGAAGTCGGCACAATAGAAAGATAGGGTCACTTTATTTAGATTGCATATTGCACAGTTTCGTTTTATGGTTTCTTAGTCTAGAAATGATAACTAGTTAAATTATATGGTAATACACTTCTACATACGGAGGAGAGAAACACGCGTGCTTATATAAGCATGCATACTTCACGCATCAAATCGCGCCTTCATGAAAAGAGGTATCGGCAATAACTTATTAAGACAAGATTATAGGAAAGTACAATTGAAAACTAGAGTTGGAATTGACAAAATGCCGACTCCGATTAGACCGAACCGTCGAATAGTGAGGTTCACTTTGATTGGAGTAATCTTTATTGTGCTTATTATTTTTTACTCCAAGTCTTCACAGATTCAAAATGAGATTCCTGTTCTGAAAATGGACCCCACTATCAAGCCGGCATCGGCACCAACGCCAAAACCAACAGTTAGGCCAGAGACCATTATACCAAACGAAATCGAGTCAAAGCCCAAAGTGGGTCCCGTGAAAGCAACATTTGTGTCTCTAGCCCGTAATGGGGATTTATATCCCTTAGTAAATTCGATTAAGCAAATAGAAGACCGTTTCAACCGGAAATATAAGTACGATTGGGTATTTTTGAATGAACAGCCATTTACAGAGGAATTCAAGAGAACAACCTCAAACCTTGTTTCTGGACAGGCGAAGTTCGGGTTCATTGACGAAGAACAATGGAGCTTTCCTCCCTGGTTGGACAAAGAGAAAGCAGAGAAAGCTCGAGAACAGATGCAGAAGGACAATATAATCTACGGAGATTCAATTCCTTATAGGCACATGTGTCGTTACGAATCTGGCTTCTTTTGGAGACACCCTTTGATGAACGAATACGAATATTACTGGAGAGTGGACCCTGATATAAAGATCTACTGCGATATCAACTACGATGTTTTCCAGTGGATGCATGATAATGACAAAAAATATAGTTTTACAATTTCCTTACCAGAATATCCTGAAACTATTCCAACTCTCTGGGACAACACCAAGAAATTTATTGAATCCAATCCTCAGTATTTAGCTAAAGACAACTTGATGGAGTTCATCTCCTTTGACAATGGTATAAACTACAATGGATGTCACTTTTGGTCAAATTTCGAGATTGCTAGTTTGGAACTATGGCGCTCGGAGGCCTACAGAAAGTATTTTGATCACCTCGACCAGGCTGGTGGGTTTTTTTATGAAAGATGGGGTGATGCTCCTGTGCATTCTATTGCTGCTTGCTTGTTCTTGAGAAAAGATCAGATTCATTTCTTCGATGATATGGGTTATTACCATGTCCCCTTCAATAACTGTCCTTTTGTTCCTAGCGTTCGTGAAAAGAATAAATGCTATTGCAACCCTAATGACGATTTTACCTGGAAAGGTTATTCTTGCACTTCGCGTTTCTACAGACTCACCAATAGAAAAAAACCTGAAGGATATGAGAATTATGCCGATTAGAGATCGTAGCCTAATCGTATCTCGTGGGTGAACTTTGGTGATGATTCTGCTGACGATAATTCCGAGGATGCCTCACCAAGCCAGACGCTAGCGTTGATGATAGGCATGACGATGGACGTTACTAAAACAACAACCCTGAAAGCGATCCTGCTAATAAGACAATTAGACAGTCAGATAATGAAACAAAAAGAACAGAGGAAAATATATATAGCAAAACAATAATATATAATATCCTATGTATTTATCAAGACTATACTTTTCCTTAGAGTAATTTGTATTTCAGTCGAATGATAGCGTTCGTACATACACGTCGGTTCCTAAAAAAAATCACATTACCGTTCGCTCACAGAAGTTACCATAATACTTTTTGGCCACAACTTTTTTTCGTGAGAAAATTTGGGGTTACATACGTGCTAGTCCATTTTTCATAGTACAAGATTAATCTTTTCTTTTATGTGTGCTTTTCTCTGATCAACTGTTATTTGAACCACCAAACTCTTCTGTTTATGATTTTCGATGTCAAGACACAACTAATGAGCCCAACTCTTCTTGGTTCTCCACAAAAATAAAGCTTAATTTCTACAAAAAAGAAATGTTACAAGACACCTACGCAACTAAACATCTTAGAAAATGACATAGCAAGAAAATAGCTTGTTTCTTAAAAACGCCTCAAGACGCTCCCTGCTTTATTTTTCTTACTATGTCACTTACTGTTTTTCGATTGTAATAGCACAAAACAAGAATCCTAGGATTCCGTCTTCTTCACACTAGCTAGCCTTTTCGGTCTAGTCTCAACTTATTATCGAAGCAATAGAATAAAAGTCTCTTCGCTTGGCTATTTTTGTACGCACCACATGCCGGATTTTATTCTTGATGGTGCAGGGTGAAACAAATCCTGAAACAAATACCCGTTCGATGCTGACCTATATACACGAAAACACCTGGAGAGACACTAAATTTTAACATATATTTAGACAGAAAGTGCAATAACAGGAGAACAAGATAAGGGGGAGAAAGTCAATATCATAAAGATTATCTTGAGAGGATGACATCGGCTGCTGAGGTAGAAGTAGCACCAAGGGTAGAAAAAAGTGAGCCCAGAGAGGAAAAAAGTGAGCATGATGAACCAAAGGAACAGCACAAGCAAAAAATTAAAGGAGAAGAAAATAACATTGCTCGCCGTATAGTAAGCCCAGAATTGCCACAACTTAGTGAGGAAATGAAAACTACTATTCAAATATCGCAACGTATTCAACAAGAGCAACAATGCCTTATAGCAACAAGAAAGAATAAAGAAGGGCCGCGGTCGGCTGGAGCCACTAGCACAAGAACGCAACCACAAACGGTGCATTTGGATACCCCCTCGGACGAGCTCACTGAACAAGAGACGGAAAAGCTAAAAGACCCACGTAAAACAAAAAGACTCAAACGTCAACACGTTCCCAGTCCTTTGCGCGTAGGTGACAAAAGTTCAGGCTATAAAGTAATCAAATCGGCACCACTTCGTCAGGAACGACTTACTCCGGGTGTGGCCAGACGTTTTCCAGCAATGCTACAACAACGCCCTTATGACCATTCGTTTCCCTACGAGTCAAATCAACCCTACCATATTGCAACAAAAAGACCCCGTCCGCCAATGGGCCCAACGGAACATGTTTCAGCCTGCTGTATGTACACACCCTCCTATCAGGGGCCTATTCGAGTTGTCCCGCGTAGTGCTATATGCAGGCAGTTTCCTGCTGTACCCGGGGTAGCTAAGCTGGTCACCCCAGCCACAACCACTAATATGGTTTTCTCTACAGCAAGGAGCTCAAATTGGCCCAGTCACCCACAAAAGTCCGGTTCAGCGGCCGTCACTGATGTCTATGAGGGTGATTACACCAAACCAGCTCCCTTGTCTTCTCAGCCATTATCTGCTCAATGCGAGTACTTCGACGCCTCCGTGTCTTCATCTTCTGACAGTAACGATTATTACGATATGGATGCAGAGAGGCCTCCAGCTTCTGCACTGAGTTTTCGCCGCGACAGCGATAACAGCAAGGACAGCAACGACGTAGAAAGCGCTGCTCTCAGTGAAGAAGAGATCCAACGGGCCCCCGATCATCATAAGCACTTCTATCGCAGTCAAGGCTATCCCATTACCGGTCTAATAAACTTTATGGATCAGTCAGTTTTCAGATTCAAGATTTTTGATCATAGCAAGAATAAGGAGAAATCTTCGCTTCCTCTGGATGTGTGTTCTCGGGAAGATTCTACCCTGAAAAAAGGTTCACCCGAAAAGGCTTCTGCGGAAAGGGTGTCTCAAGAAAACGTTTCTCAGGAAAGAGCTTCTCTGGAGGACGAACACTCCTGGACGATGAATGAAAACAAAAAAAAGTTTTTAAAGATTTGCGAAACAAGCTGGGACAGGTTTATGTCTTCCTAGCACCTACACAAACTACACAATGGTTCACAATGTTTTCCTATTATCTAAAGTTCGTCATTTTGTAGCACTTTTAGGGTCTTTTATAGTATTTTTAAAGTATGGTGGATATCACGTGCCTTTTTTTTTTTTTTCCTTTCAAACTAGCTTAACCTCGCGGTAACTGAAGGCAAATAGTTTAGTTTGAACTATAGCAAAGGGAAGTGAGCGATCAAAATCGCTGCTTAGTGGTGCCAGTCTTTTCTGATGTTAGTTCGAAAGTCAGTGGGATCCTTGGGAGGCATCGTGGGGAGGCCTGCCTGCCGAGGCTTGGTTTTCGGCCCATGGACGAGACCATTAGCGTTCAGAATAAGAGTACAGGGACAGCTAAATAAGACACTAATGCCGACGCAAAAGTGTTATTTTCATAATAGTAGAATTGTAAGAAACCGAAAGGAAGAGAACAAAAATGATAAGAAAGAACAGAAAGACACGAAAAGTGGAGAAAAGGATAAGAAAGAAGATCATGAACAAGACAAGGGCAAGAGAGCTGAAGAAGAAGAGAAAGATGTAAGAAAACAAATAATGGAGAACATGAAAAAAAAGAATCCCAACTTAGATAATAACATGAAAGTGTACCAGGTGGATGGAAAAACATTAGCTCGGGGAGCGATGATGTTTATGTTTTTTTCCTTCTTGTTCTCAATGATGGTAATGTCACAAAGAAGAAACGAAAATGAGCTCTCATTTCAGTCTTTCAAGACGAACTACCTAGAAAAAGGTCTAGTAACTAAGCTCACGGTGATAAATCGTTTTGCAGTGGAAGCTGAGTTGATACCGGGAGCTGTTTCAGACCAAACATACCAGACTTTTGGGGGCAGTCCTGCAGTGACTTTCACCATAGGCTCGGTTGAGTTTTTTGAAGAGGAGATGAATCAGATTCAAGATAAACTAGGAATTCCACTCGACGAGAGATTGCCTATTTCGTATGAAGAAAGAGGGTCATGGCTCAATTATGTATTACCGGTTTTGCCAACGGCATTATTAATTGGAGGATTATGGTATATTACTTTCAGGAGACCTGCCAATCAAGGTGCAGGCGGACAAGGAGGGCCTGGTGGTATCTTCAAGATAGGAAAATCAAAGGCTAAGCTTTTCAATCATGAGACCGATGTCAAAATAAAATTTAAGGACGTTGCTGGTTGTGAAGAATCAAAAGAGGAAATTATGGAATTCGTTAAGTTTTTGCAAGATCCCCACAAATATGAAAAATTGGGAGCCAAAATTCCAAGAGGAGCTATTTTATCAGGCGCTCCGGGAACTGGAAAGACATTGCTAGCCAAGGCGACTGCCGGTGAGGCGGGGGTGCCTTTTCTTTCCGTTTCTGGTTCTGAATTTATTGAAATGTTTGTCGGAGTTGGTGCCTCTCGTGTGCGTGATTTGTTCAAGACTGCTCGTGAGATGGCTCCTGCTATCATTTTTGTCGATGAAATTGATGCCATTGGTAAGGAAAGAGGAAATGGTAAAGTAGGTGGAAATGATGAGAGGGAAAATACCTTGAATCAGTTATTGGCAGAAATGGATGGATTTGATAGTTCCGATCATGTTGTAGTTTTAGCGGGTACTAACAGGCCTGACATTCTTGATAAAGCTTTACTAAGACCGGGAAGATTCGACAGACATGTTTCCATTGACTTGCCCGATATTGAAGGGCGGAAGCAAATATTTAAAGTTCATTTGGCCAAGTTGAAATTGAAGTGTGAAGAAGATATTAAAACTTCTCAAAAGGATATGGACTTTAATACTTATCAGGAATTCAGAGCAAAAGCATTTGATGAACTTGCTGGTCGTTTAAGTGCATTGACACCCGGTTTTGCGGGAGCTGATATAGCAAACTGTTGCAATGAAGGTGCTTTAATCGCTGCTAGAAAGAATGACGAATCGGTCGATACTCACCACTTTGAATTGGCCATCGAAAGGGTAATTGCTGGTATTGAAAAGAAATCACGTATTTTGAGCCAGGAAGAGAAAAAAGTCGTTGCTTATCACGAAGCGGGTCACTCTATATGTGGCTGGTTTTTGAAGCATGCTGATCCCCTTGTAAAAGTCTCCATCATTCCTAGAGGTCAAAGTGCTTTAGGTTATGCCCAATATTTACCTAAAGACTATTACTTAATCTCTGAGGAACAATTCAAGCATAGAATGATAATGACTTTGGGTGGCAGAGTAAGCGAAGAGCTTCATTTTGAGTCGGTGACCAGTGGTGCCGCTGATGATTTCAAGAAGATAACAGAAATGGCGCTGCTGATGATACTAAAGTTAGGAATGTCTCCTCGTATTGGAAGTGTATATTATGATACCAGTAATGAGAGCGGTGGTTTTAAGGTGCATAATACGTATTCGGAAGAAACTGCGAGGACAATTGATACCGAGGTTAAGCGACTCGTCGACGAGGCATATTCAGCATGTAATAAACTCTTGACTGAAAAACTTGAATTAGTGGATAAAGTAGCAGAGGAACTTTTCCAGAAAGAAGTTCTAACTAGAGAAGATATGACCAGGCTTGTAGGGCCTAGGCCTTATGCCGAGAAAAATGAAGCTTTTGAGAAATACATAGAAGGCAAAGATTCACCTTCCACTGGGTAAATTATTCAAAGATTTTTCGATTGAAGTTACTATAGATATCTCTAGCCATCATGTTTCCAGTTAAATTTCTGTATATAGTACAAGATGATTAAAATGTGCTAGCTAGCAATAATAAAATGATTTAAAAAGAGCGGTATTCACTCATCTTTAGCTTTCCCGAAAACTTTAAGCAGTAGAAGTGTGGCATTCTAAGAAAGCCGGTTATTACCCACTGAAAAGACTGATATATCATTAGATGCAAGAGTTTTTAGAACTCATTAATCATTTACTCCAACCACCTAATTTTCGGATTCCAAGTCGCTGAACATATCATCGATTTCCTTGGTGATCCCATCTAATTTAAGCTTCTCTTTAGATGAGGATGAATCAAAACTCATTTTTTCGGAGAGGTTTATACTATTCTCTTTGCTGTTTGCGCTAGAAACCGGTGAAATAGGAAGAGTATATTTTTTTTGACACCTATTTTCATAAAAGCATTTCTCGCTTAATATTTCACCTTTGTTATCGGCCCCGAAGTATTTTCGCCTGTCAACTGGATGAATATGATGTTTGGCTTCAATGAAATGCATTCTCCAAGTTAAGTATCCTAACCTGGTAGCGTATCCACATCCTAATAGTGGGCAAACGAAAAGGGGTTTTCTCAGTGAACAATGAGAAGGAGCGTTTTCCTGATGTTTCACTAAGCTAGGGTAAGAAAGAAAGGACTTCTGACATCTTCTTGAACCTCCTAACAGTATTTTGCATATGTAAGGGCAACCGTCCTTAGAGAGCGGCAAGGGTGGTACTGGGTGCACTAAAGGAAACTGACTATTAAGTTTCAGAATAGCTTCTTCAGACACGCGTCGGCTAATGAGACCTTTTACAACACCTGTAGCAATCACCGGATAGCCGACCTCTTCCAATTTCTCTTTATGTTTTCCAAGTAAATGATCACGATAAAGAAGTTTGTTACCCGTGCAAAAGAAACAATTTTCGAAAGCACAATTATAAATTTTAACCCTAGATGGGATTTGAGGGACTAGATCTCTTGAAGCTATCGTCAAATACTCCGGTGCTACATCATTATCTTCGAGAAAACTTTTTTTAGTACAATTCCAAGGTTCATCTTTCCCTCTGCTGGACAGCGAAGCTGAAAGCCCGTTATTTTTATTACTCTTTCTGTTATCCTTTGTTGGCAGAATACTTACTCTATTTTGCGACTCCAGTCTAGAATTGCTCTTGCAATAAGATTCCCTGTAGGAGGGGTCCTTATCCACATTTCTGGAGAATTTCTGTTTTCTTAAGGGCGCTGAAGACACCAGATTCTTCTCTACAACTTCCCTTCGGTAAAAACCTGTTGTTTCATTAGGAGGCCTCTCACATCTAATATCGCTAACAGAGTCTACAAGCGACGTTCCATTAGACAACAGTTGGTATTTTTCAGGTGGCTTCTTCATGTTCTTGAGGCTGGTACCTCCATAGCAACCACTTCTTTCTCCCAAACAAATACCTTTTCTGAAAAAAAGGCCTTTCATTGGTAATCTACTATCTTCTAGACATGGTAACACATCTACAGACTTCCATGACCGTCTTATACGAGCAATTTTTTCTGCTCTTCCGGTATCTTTTTCTTGCGGCCATCCACGTTGACGCGTTTTCTCCACAGATTCCTCGTTCTCCAGATCATAAGTCAGACACCACACGTCTCCTTCATATTTCTGCTCCGAAGTCAACTGTCTTTTCATATCCAATGACATTAAGTGACCATTATTTCTTATTATTTTTCCGCTCCACAAGTCTAGCTCATCGCTTTCCGTCTCGTCATTTATCTGAGAATACTTTGATAATATACCTATCCACTTCTCCTTAAACTTTCGATTATTATCCTTCTGCAATCTGTTCAACTCCTCCGAGAATTCCTTTTTCTCTCTATGCAAAATACTCGAGCTATCTATAAATTGCCTACTTTCGTCTGGTTGTTCGTTGCCCTCGTTACTGTTCTCGTCGTTTGATCCATTGAAAACCAGCTCTTCTGGTAGTTTCATTTTTATTCGTTCCCTATGTCTTCCAATTCTATTATACCCATAACCTGCTACCTTGTTACTCATACTCTTTCATGCGTATTATTGTATATTAAGTTACATGCAATATCTATACTTTAATACTCATCTACCTTTTGATACCCAGTATGACGGCACTTTTTTTCCATCGGATAAACTTCTTAAAAAATTATTCCGAGCAACAACAGTATAATGGCAACAGCGTTGTCAAAGAGACGTACATGGTACTCTTCTATGAACAAATGGGACACGCTGGGGCTAAAAATAGGAACAGCGTACGTTTGTCAGTGATTCTGTGAACCTTGGCTATCAATTTGATGATCCATCTGTTCAACACTCCTATAAGATTAATAAAAGAATCCGTGTTGTATATCGCTTAGCCGCAATCAGTTTTCGGGATTATCTACAGTATGGGTCCTAATCTCGTTGTTGTTGCGAGTCCAGCATTCTCTAAAGGCCTTCATTTCTTGCATGCATTTCCTCCAGTCACCAGTATCAGCATGACAGAGCTGCAACCTATAATTTTCTTCATGACATCCAGTACGCATAATCCTTTTGTCCCACTCGTCAGGCTCATCATCCTCCTCTATCAGTAGCTGGCTAGATTCAAGTAAGTTTTCCTCCTTGGACATACTTAATCTAACGCAGTAACGCACGGAAGCAAGATTTATGGGGACAAAAATCACTGAAAAAAAAAAAAAAAAATTACTTTCTACTAAAATCCGTCTAAGAATCTCTTACTGCTCAAGGACATAAAAGTAATAAATATATAATACAGAAGGAGTCTAAAAACCCAATACACTGTTGGAATAGGCCATTGGTTTCAAGTCAGGGTGGGGAACGGCCAGAAAAGTGTTTTTTTCCAAGAGCCAAGGGCAGTTGGGATCCTTGGCATCACGATATCCTTGACCATCGTCCTTTTTTTCGTTGTAGCTGGCATTTTCAATAAAATGAACGACACCACCTAGGTTACCTGTAGAATCACAGTAGTTTGGGGCGCTGAATACAGTGAGCATCCTACCATTGTGTTCCTCCTCTACACCTTGCATTCTAACTTCATGTGAACGCAACACTTTTCTAATTTTGTTAGACAAGCAAAATCTCTCAGTTACATCGGGTCCAAATTGTATTCCTATACCTCTCTTAGAAGGTGCCCTCCCGTTCTCTTGCTGGGGGTCTGTCCATAATAACTCCATAGGCAAGCCTTCTCTTGGAGGTTGAGTAGCACCGGAAGCTGGGAAACGGTTAATATTCCGAAGGTCATCCAAAGTCACCAGGTCATTCGAAAAAAGCCCCCCATGCATAACAAGATAACTACGATTAAGTAAAGCTGCCAAAGGCAAGGCACCAAAAGATTCGCTGAAAACATCGAATACTTTCCGTGAGTACTTGTGCTCGCATTCATCTGCAAATCCGTACGTCTTATTCATGTCCACTGTCTCGTGGTTACCCCTGTTGATGTAAATCCGGTGGGGATAGAGGATTTTGAGTACGTATAGATATAATGCCACTTCACAAGACCAAGAACCTCTATCCACGAAATCCCCGTTGAATAAGTAAGCATGCTTCTCAGACACAAATCCGTACCGCTGGAATAAGTTTAATAAATCGAAAAATTGGCCATGGGTGTCACCCACCACGGTAAGTTTTTCACAGCCTTCCAATAACCTCTCTCTTTCCCCTGGTGGGCTTTCTATTTTACTGTGAGGCAAACTGATTTCAAGTAGACTGTGCTCTTGTTTCAAGATCTGCTGTACTTTAGCTACTATGGCATGCACATGTTTTTTTGGCAATTTTCCTCCATCCTTGAAGATACCGATCATGTACTTCAAGTAGTTTTCATCTAAACCCTCTATTTCTACCTCTACATCTGCGCCTTTGTGCTCTCTATGCGAACGTATCTTCAATTCAGGACCTTTCCAATACTTTTCTACCACCATGTCTTCATAATTAACACTGTTGATCACGGAAACCTTCTCATCTCCTGCAATAGCTTTTTCAAATGCTTGCCTTTTCAAAAAACTACTGCACTGCTTGTTATGTTCGAGGGTTAAGGTATCATTTGGCAACCTTTTGAGGATTTCTTTAAAATTATTTTGCGCTTCTTTGTAGTTCAAGATGGCCATTAAGCATATTCCTTTCCGATAATATGCTTTAACCGAGTCTGGATCTTGCTTAAGCGCTTCATCACAATCTCTTATAGCAAATCCATAGCTTTCTAATTTAATATATGCCTGTGCTCTATTTGTATACAAAATTGCATTACTAGGATCAACCTCAATAGCCTTACTATAGTAGTTAAGAGCTTCTTCGAATTTTCTGCTCTTTAAACTCTCATTTCCTTGAACTTTCAACTGATTAGCATTTACTTCCTCCTCACCCATTTTTCTGTGGACTTTCTGGTAAATATCTCTACTACTACTTTCTAAGACGACCTTATAGTTGAAATCGAGACTACGATACTGCGATTTATTTCAGAAGGTGACTCTTTTTTTTTTTTTTTTTTTTCCCGAATCACTATGAACTTACTTAAGTTAAAATCAACTATCTAAAAGAGACATACAAATCATATGACAAGCCCTTTAAATCAATTAGAGACCTTAATACGGATGCCAGATGCTTGTGCACCTATGCCAGTGATCTTTGTTATATTGCACAAGGAACCTTTGTATTCAGGCTTGTATTTAGCCCCTACCAAGGCTTCAGAAACACAAGGTGAACCAGAGTAGATAGGGGAGAAAGTAGCAGCACAAATGTCAAACTCAGCGTCAGGATCAAAGTCGATCTCCACGGCATCACTTGGATTAAGATCAGCCTTGGCCTTTAATTTGTGAGCCTGCTCGGACCTAGGACCCGAAGAAGAGATGGCCAAAAATTGTTCAGCGAAATAGGAAGCAGAAGCGAAATTTTTGTGCTTGAATGACTGAGTCATGGCAACCTGAAGGGCATTCAACTTATGAGGGTTTTGCAATTTGGTTCTTGTGAAGTAGGCAGCCAATTCAAGGTTACGTTTAACGTTAGAAGCATCCAACTTACGGCGAGATAATTCCATTAGCAAGCCTAGTATGTATTCACGACATACCGCCAATATATCGAGGCACTTTGTCTCTTCTTCCTCACTGTAGACATTAAGTACAGCAATGGTATAGATAATTTCCCTGAAAGTTTTGATGGCTTCCTCCAAGTTATTGGACCTGAAATGCTTGAAAGCAGCCGACAAGCTGTCTTCCAACGTACTGTATCCAGGAATAAAAGGACTGTATTTGTTAGGGTCGTCCTCGTCGGAATCGGCCCTTATAAAAGTAGTAAATGGAGGCAACCCTTCCATTGCAGGAAAGAGTGCCTTAGAAGCCAGATAAACTTGAAGGAAGCGACTCCTCAAAGGTTCGAATTCGACAACGCCGAGTTGCTTATGTAGCATGGAAGCAGCTTGGTCGAAATAACCCGCTGCCACATACACCGCTGCAGTTTTAGCATTACGAAGCCAGTAAGTGAGCTCACTTTCATTACCAGAACCAACAGGGAAAGAAGTTGTAGCATCCTCATCAACATCTTCAATTTCATTGTCTATTTCTAGGTCCTCTTCATCGCCCATGTTCCAAGCACCATTAGCTTCTTCTTCATCATCGTACTCTTCCGTGTATTCGGCCCCACTGGTGGCAGCAGAGAAGTCTTTTTCATTTACCTCCGATTTTTCCTCCAAGGATAGGTCGGCTACTTGCCCAGTGAGAAGGGCTTTTTCGAAAAATGATAATGAAGAATCCTTAAGAGGCCAATTTGAAACGGGGTTCTCTACCGGTTGTAAAGGTTCACTTAAATTACCCAATTCAGGTAGTTCAATATCCTTTGCATTCACAGAATTATCTGTTAATATTTGTTCAGCCAAGTCATCCAAACCGCTTGACTTAGCCAAAGTATAAGCCAATGGTGCCATTCCAGCCAGAAGATAAACTTGGCACCTTTTTTCGAGGTCACCATTATAAATAGTATTTTGAATCAAAGACGAATAATCTCCTCGGTTTTCAGCGATAATAGACATTTTGTTTAATTTTCCTGTTTCACCTCGGCATAAGTATATAAAGGATAACTTGTCAAATAAGTGCAACTGCTGGTACACCAATTCGACAATGCCAATATTACCTTGATTTAGAGCCTCTTCGCCAAGTTTCTCCCAGATACTGTTGTTGTTAAGCGTTTTTGCCTCTTTGAGAGCAACCTCCAAATTACCACACTCTAAAGCAAGTTCAAACCGTGTCTCTGGATCTTGAACAAATTGTAAAGCCACCTCTGGGTACCCTTTTTTCTGCAAATAGGCAATTATGTTTTGTCCTACCAAATTTGAAGTTTTAATGATTCTTAACACTTCGGCAAAATTTTTATTCACTAAGGCTCTTTTAAATCTGAAATCGGTGGGATCTATTGTCACAATTTCTACCTCACCGGCACGATTCAAGCAGAACACTTGAGTCGAGGCAATTTTTGTGATATATAATGTGTTCTCCAAGGTTTTCATGATACCGTTGTCACCGTTAAGAAGAGTGTATTTTATATGATTTAAGGTTGAGTACAATAATACCCCACTGTCATCCCAAGCAGCACTTTTAATTCTAATTGTTTCATGCAAGGAAGTAATTAATTCCAAATCCTTGTTGGCAATCGTGATTGTGTGCTTGGACAACAAAGCGAGATATCGTCCATCATTAGACCAAGTCACATATTTCACATTATTAGCACTAATCTCAGAAACCTCTTTCCTTTGCTGGACGTCGTAACTGATAACAGAATTACTTTTGACCAATAAAACTCTTCCCGGTGACCCTGGTAAGACTTCGTTCACGGATGAATCTAGTTGGGACGACTTAGTGACATTATTGTTCAAATCCTTCACTTGAAGAGTCTTAGAGGCCTTACTGAAGGTAACAAACCTGTTTCTGTTAATAAATGAAGCGAAATTGCCTTCACCTTGTCTTACATTCGTCGGCTCAATTGCTCCGGTGACGTGTTTAGGTAATGCAATAAGTGAGTAAGAACTCGATTCCGAATCTGCATGCGTTACCAAAATCGAATTGTCCGTATGATTATAAGACAAGGTTCGTATAAACGACCATGGCTTCCCTATCTTTTTCAAAGACAACATAGGAAGAGAGACCTCTTTTTTTTGGTAATCATAACATTGAACCTGTTTCTCCCCATTAACATAGAAAAGCTTGTTTTGGAACAAGAAGCTTGCTGGTCTCTCTCTTTCGAGTTTGAATACCATTACCCCTGAGTCATGGCAAGCAGCGAATAAATTGATATTTGGGTGGCTCCTCACCTGCCAAAATCGATCTTCTTCGCGTTTGAACTGCTTCACTGGAGTTCTCTTGTTTAGGTCAAAAACTCTTATGGTTTTATCATCGGATACTGAAAGAATCAAATCCTCGTGTGGATGAAAAATACAGCATAACACGTTCCCTGTATGTCCTCTACAAGTGTCAACTTCCCACGCCTTAGAATCGCTCATTCTCCATAACTTAACAACCCTATCGTCGCCAGCAGAAGCGATCAATGGAAGGGTAGGGTGAAAAGAGGCCCAGTTCACCCCTTTGTCGTGTCCTTCCAAAACATACTTCACAACTGCATTAACGTTACCAAAGATATCCTGCTGTGGTAGCTGCTGCCTCAATAGCTGCTCTTCAAACGATTTCGCTGAAGACGTAGGCGCAGAGTGTTTCTGTCGCAAACTGGAAATATCCCACACCCGCACGGTCTGGTCCAACGAGGCCGACACGAGAAGATCCTCAGTTGGATGAAACTGCACCGAATAAACATAATGGTTATGGCCCGTCAAACACGCAATTTCTTGTCTATTCTGCCAGTTCCAAATCCTGATTGTTTGATCATCCGAACACGATACAATCCAGGGTAACTCATGATGGAACGACACTGCCCTAAGATAGTCCAAATGCCCCATCAACGTAAAGATACACTTTCTTGTCACCGTTGACCATACTTTTATTGTACAGTCGTCACTTCCTGAGGCAAACAAAGGCTGTGTAGGATGAAAGTCAAGTGACCTAACTGGCGCTTCATGATCTTCAAATCTATCAATTAGCGTTCCCATACGATAGTCCCATAATTGTATAGTAGATGAATGAAGTCCAACCAAAACCCACGGTCTTCTAGGATGAAATGCTACTCCCTTAGCCCTTGAGGATTTCGATTCGAATTTAGTCAACATCTTCATTTTTACTCAATTTAATTTTTGTAGCACATATATATGTGACCAACGACACCAATCAAATTGTCAAGCCTTCTTCAACGGATTGGGCAAATATCTGCAAACAGCGAAACCTTTAATTGGTAAATGACACTTGCCTGTTCAACTAAGAAAATACTTGTTATTAACGCATAAGTGTGTCGAAAGGTAAATCAACAATTTGGTATGTACACGTCCTTTTTTTTTTTTTTTTGGGTTCCAAGCCAAAGTGTTACGTACTACAAGATTTTGCTTACTGGAACGTCGAGGTCACCAGATTCAGTAGTCCTAGCTACAGTAACAGCTACAAGGCAAATAGCGTAAATACAAGATCTCTATGTTTTTTATTTAGAAAATTAGGGGAATATAACTAGATATGAAAGACATAAGAAAGAAAGAGCAAAAGAAATCGAAGGAATATTAGCACTAAATGGAGTGCTAGAAGATTTACTAGTTGAAGAACTGGAAGAATCTTTGCCACCCTGGCTAAAGCCGGAACCACCAGAGTTACCACCAGAACTGCCACTAGAGCCTTTTCCACCTTCTCCTTTGCTTCCGGAATTCGAATTACCTTTTGAGCCACTACCACTAGTTTTAGAACTAGAAGAAGCAGATGACTTCAGAGCAGAAGCCGAGGCCAGACTAGAGCTGCTTTTTTTATCCTTGTTATCAGGATGCAAGCCGTTAGCATTTTCCTTGCCGAGATAAGTCTTTTTATTTGACAAGTATATGTCGCTGGAAAGGCCATCGGTAGAATTGAATTGGAAAGCATCATACTTAGCAGACTTGTTGTAGGAATCGGTGTTGTTAGTATACACCTGGAGGTGCAGAGGGAGACCGTAAGGAGTAACAGAAATGTTCTTTAGAAAAGCGTAGTAGTAACCTGTTTTTTTGATGTCTTCGGAGTCCCAGTCTACTTTACCACCGGCCCATTCTTGGGTACCTTTGGAAGAGGAATCACCCGCAGGCCATAAGGAAAACTGTATTCTGCTGGGCGTTTGAGGGTAATGGTATTTCTTGGTGGTACTGTTGTATGTCTCATTCTTGTTGAGAGTACGCAATTTCTTGTGGTCAACAAACCAATCGATATGATCCTCATGCCAGTCGATCTCGTATAAATGGTAGTCGTCAAAAGTGTTTGGAGTATCCACTCCCTTGGCATTAGTGTAGTTCAAAATTCCTTGCCAGTAATAGTTTGTTTGTGGCTTCTTAAGATCATTGCCGACAAACTCGTAGTCGATTTCATCCTTTATATCGCTGTATAAGATAAATGCTGTTATTACACCATCCCCTCTAGAACTCTTTAATGCAGCAGAAATCTTACCGTACCACAAGTATTTCGTCGATGAGATTACCGAGGCCGTCGATTTAGGTGGCATTTGAAGTAATAACGCATCATCATGTGTGTCAACATGTCCAGTGTAGAGCCAGTCGTACTCTGTTGCATTTCCCAAATACTTCTCCTGTTTTTGAAGGATGTCTTTGTCCCCAAACTGTGTCTCTAAATCCCTCATTATTGGCATGGGCATACACGCGTCCATTCTGTAAGAATATCTAGGATCACATCCTCCCAAACATGTTGTTCCGTTACCACATACTCCGTATTGTGAGCAGCATGGTGCCGATTCAGGACATTTATTATCTTTATCACATTTTTGCTGATCGGCCACTGTGAAATTGAGCACCCATGAAAGCGCTCCGAATGCCAATAATAATTGATTCTTCATGAACTTCACTTTTTTTCCTTCACTTCCTTTTACTTGAGAAACCTAACCTCCTTTTTATAATGATATTTTTTCTCCTTTCCTCGCTTTTAATATTTATGTACAATTATGTCCGTGCTTCTAAATTTGAATCAAGTTCCAAATATAACGTTTCGATACCGGAATGACAACAAAAGAAAAAAAAAAAAATTTTTTTTTCTAAAAAAATGTTCCAGGTAATGAAATGACAATCCTTTTATAGCCTTGTTATTAAGACCAGGCTCTAAATTAGCTTCTACATATCCTCTATCATGCAATAGGTTTTCTAATCTAAGACTAGAACTACTCCATTACCTTCTTCTTTGGAACAAATTTTTCAACATGACCGTGATTCGCATCGCGACACACGAATCGTACCCGATTTCTCATTTTTCGCAGGGTTGGTATTTTTACCTAATTAAGCTAAATTACCAAACTTATTCAGTAACCAATAGTGTCAAAAGTGCTCGGAATTATAGGCGAGAACCATAAGCGAATTGTCATCAAAGAATTGAGACAAATCGAAACTCAAGATTTCGAGAAGAAGTCGTACATATTAGGCAGGTAAGTAGATGGCTGGTCGTAAATTAAATCATTCCCTCTTTTTGAAGAAGATATAGTCAGGTTCTTATCAGCATTCAACGCAGACAGGGCAGCAGTAGTATTTTCCAGCAGTAACGTAGGAGAAGCAGAAAAGCCTTTTGGAGGAAGAGCAGGAGGAGGCCTTGCGTAGGAAGCCGATGGCAGAGAGACATAAGGGCGAGACCCCAATGAAAGATCATTCATTTTGTCGGACATATAGGACGACGAGTCCTGGGGAGAATCGAGCAGTGCTTTAATCTCTGCTGCCTGATTGAGAAGCTTTCCATAGAAGTTCACTCCTGCACTTAAGCCCTTGCTGTACCTCAACCAATAGGAAGAATAGAAGTAGTGAACTTTAGCACGCTGGGAAGCTAGATACTCCTTACACTGCGAGGAAGATTGGGTGGTCCTCTTGATATATGGCTCGTTGTTCAAGTTCAGCCATTCTGATTTCAACATATCGATTAAACCTTCCTGCTGTGCAACATTCTTATCGAGCTCTTTAGCGTATACGTCGAACTTCTTAAGCTCTTCAGGAAAGATAACTGTCTTCATTTCATTCGTAGACTTTACTTTACTATTGAGCACCAAGATGTCTGATATATCATCAGCATGAATCTCCTTCTTGAGTATTTCTATGAGCTTGCGTTTATTGTCCTTGACTGCCTGAATGTCGTTCAAGATTTCTGTGACAGACTGAATTTTTTTGTCAGCTTGCTGCTGCTCATTCTGAGGTTCTGAGGAATCGAAATCTATATCGAGAAGGCTCATTTCGTTATCAGTGTGGGGTTTTCCTGGCTCCTTTCCTGATGTTGTAAAGAATTGCTTAACTTCGCTAGAGTTAACACCTTTACCTAAAAGGCGATGTAAATCGCCTTGATCCTGCATCATTCCAAAGAGTTTATTATCAAAGTTCGTAGCTTCAAGTAGAAATTTTTTAAGACTAATTAAGTCATCACGCTGTCTTCCATATGCATAAGGGTTACTAGATATTTTTCTCTCTATCTCACCTATCTTGTCATGAACTTCCTTTCTACGGCGAAAAATTAAATCCTTATTCATTTCATCTTTATGAAAGTTGGCACAAATTTGATGTATTATATCCTTTGTTTCAGCGTCTAGACCAGTTGAGATATCGTCCTCACCGGCTCCTGTTTGTGGAATTTTTACCAACTCCTTTAATCTGAAGAAGGACTCCGGTAATCCTAGAGAATCCAAAGCAGAAGTAGCATCTTCTTCAGATGTTTCAACTAAATCGATCTCATTCCTCAAGAATTGCGATTTCTCTTCAGAATAATAGCTGAGCAACTCATGAATGTTAATCGGTATCACATTCTTGAAAAAGTTGTTGTAGTTATACTCATTTATTGCTTGGAAAACAGGTATGCCTTCAAGAGGAGTCGTCTTCACTGCATCCATTGGTTTCACTTCTGGAAGAGTAACCAATGAAGGAATGATTTCATGATATATAAAATCATTATCTTTGTTCAATTCAGTCAATTTTATGCTTATAAGATCCTTTTGGTATTTGTAGTTATCATGTAATTCGTAAACGCCACCAAGGCCTGACTTTGAGAGTGACTTTAGTATATTATGAGGAAATTCATTAAGTATGTCTGATGCCTTTGTAAAATAAGCAATTGCTTCTCCATATTTTCTGTTGCCTTCAAGATATAGTCCTTGGAAATAGTGACTGTTCGCGTTATAATAACGACTTTTGAAGTCACAAACATGCATCCACAGTTCATCAATTTCTGCATATGATTTGAAACCTCCATTTTCTGAATCTAATGTCCCATTGTCGGGACCTTTGTCTCCTAGAAAATCGATCCCTTCCTCGCTATCCACAACCTTAAAATTATCAAGTTCACTAGAGCTTTCATCCTCTGAATTATTCATCGCGTTTAACATTTTTGTACATTCGCTAAAGAAGTTCGACACACTGCGAGATAGCTTTGCAATCAAAGAATTTTTCTTTTGCTCTAAGTCGCCACTGATGGCTTTAAGGAGAAAAATTTCTTGCGCTTGCGCCAAAACTAGTTTTACCAAAAACCGCACTGACAGTTGACTTAAGTCTCCCGAAGGTGCATTCAAGAAATTCTCAGCAATGAAACCATATACACCAGCTGCTTGTTGCAATAATTGTATGGAGTCTTTAATAGTGTCATCATTCGGATTGGTAGACTTTTGGTTTTGAAATTCATAATATTTTGCTGTCGCTATCTTCGATAATATTGCCCCGAGGTTAAACAATACACAGGCTTTTTCAAACGGAAGTGCGCTCTGTGTGTAAGGTTCCGAAGGTTCAAAAGCATCATACCAGGTAAACCGTACTCTTCTGTTCTTATTAACTGCAGTAAATGATATCCTCAAGTCAAGCAATTCTAGTTGACTATAATACTTATAATGCAATTTCATTCCCATGTCATCTGGATTAGCTGACCTGATGTCTTGCCTCAATTTGTGGAATTTGTTCAAGTCATCTTGGTATTCAGTTGTGTTGCCATGAATCGATAACAAATAGCTATTTAGATACTTAACCCAATTCACTTCTTCTGTTCTCTTACTTGGAATTGCTAATAAGAAGGTCCCCATTTCCGTCAGCTTGAAAAACTTATATCCCTCTTCTCCAGACAATTGCTAAGGACGAGTGCTGTGTATCTTACGACATTTGATGTCTCTAATGTTTGCGACATTATTAACAATACGAAAGTTTAAGTTTTACGCACAATTTTATTTCTTAAAAATCTATAAATATCTCTCATGTGCTCGTCAAAAGTTTTCGCTTTTCGAAATCTATATATTCCTTACGTCTGTCTTTATGCCCTTTAATGTTTTTGCAAAACCTCGTCGACATTTTGATATTCGACGTTTTCTTGCAGGGTCCAGTCATCGCTATCGAGGTTGGACTTAGGTCCGCTATACACACGATAGCCGTAGACATAGTAATATAATATTGAAAGGAGCCACACCCCTCCAGTGATGACGCAAGTATAGTTCATGGTGTCAGGCTCCACCAGTTTATAATCAGGAAACATTGAAAGGACAATGACAAAAGCAGCCCACAAGACACTAGTAACCATGATTACTTCAGACCAGAATTTTCCGAGATAGAAGGACCCGGGCTTGAATCGAGAGCGTCCGACTGGTAGTAGAGAAAGAAGTATAGGCGTTACCCAAGAAAAATAGTTCCCAGAGACCGACATAGAAAAAAGGGCATTAGATGCAGTAGTCCCTATTAATATAAGTAACCCAAGAACCAAAGAAAGTATCGCATCAAAAATAATGGCTCTGATAGGTACCTTGATCCTTGGATCGACATATTTTACTATGTTGTGTACAAGTGGTAGTCCGTCGTCTCTTGCAAACGCCCATGTTTGACGCGAAACTGCTATCAAAATTGAACAGCCCATCAAGTATTGTCCAAATGCGATAACTGACATAAACCCTATCGTCCATCTCTTACCTAAAGCATCATATATTATCTGGGCCATTGGCAGGCCT